>DWKW01000088.1:0-22373 GCA_018250115.1 Doberes anticus | reverse complement strand
TTTTTTTATCTTAAAAGAGTAGCAAACGAGCATGCAGGCCACCTGATGTTAAGTGGTCACTGCAGCCCATGGACATCGACATAAAACCTTAACTAGGTCGAAACTCCTATCTGAGGTCGTATGTGGATGCGTTGCTACTCATGAGGACTAAGTCGGAATACCTCTTGTCCGGTGTCATCTGCCTAACCACACCCTTCAAACCGAAACACAGCAATTCTTACACTGCAGCTTTACGGCAAAAATAGGTGGTGCCGCCGCAGGCGAGTCTTTGACATAAGACTCTACCACCATCAAAGTATAATATTCGTATTAGACACTCATTTAATAATGTACTTAATTCATACAGTTTTTCCGGCTCCTTTATGAATTGAGACGATTACCAGACAGCAGTGATAATTGATGGAGCTTTTGAAACGTCTCCTTGTTTTTTTCATCGAGTACCGAAATATTATTGATATGCGTTTTGTTAATCGATATATTTCACAGGTTTATTTAGTTTTACATGTCGACTAAAATAAGGCGTGGTATATATAGTTGTGAGCATATCCGCTGGGCAGTATCTAAGTGGGCGCCGGATACACTTATCAGGTTATCTCATATCCGCACAATTATGTGTGCTTTTCTCACGGATGTCACCTGTTTCGCCGGTGTCAATGGAAAATGTTTGTTACGAATGCATTGTTTCACAAGAATATGGCATTCTAAGATGTGAAATAGTTGTCAGTTAATCAATTTTTTTATTCACTGATCACTGCAGCCCACGATTATCCACATCAAACCTGAACTGGGACGTAACTCCTATATGAGGTTGTATGTGCATGAGTTGCTACTCGAAAGTACTAAGTTGGAATGCCTCCTGTCCAATGTCTTCTGCCTAACTACACTCTTCAAACCGAAACACAGCAGTTCTCATACTGCTGCTTCATGGCAGAAATAGGTGCAGCGCTGCTGACGCCGCAGGTGAGCCTTCGACATAAGACTCTACCACCACAATCTTCCATTTATATTACCAAGAGATTTATTTAAGTACGGATAAAATAAGAGTATGGTATAGATACAAATATACACTGCAATATAACGACAAGGCACGACATAATTGCATTAATCTTTTACAATATCCTATCCATAGAATATTTTAATAAGTGTATTATATTAATTTTAAATATAGCTACTATTGCTCTCAATGTTTAGTTACTTTTTGACTTTTAGGACATTTATTTATTAAATCTTAAATATATAAATATTCATCTTGACAGATTTAGATAAGACAATAAGATATGAACATGTGTTACAAAGTAGCATGTATAACAAAGATGGCATATTTTTCTACGAACATAAGTAACATCGTATCAGTAAGATGCAGATAATTAATTGCATAACTTAGTGGAGTAGGCGGTGCTATCCGCCCCGAGATCCCGCCCGCCCTTCGTCTTGGGCGGTCCGCTATGAAAAGCTTTTGATATAAATGTATACAACAGGGATGTAGATGATCCATTTAATATAAAGATTTTTTGGTATAATGTACTTTTTTATAACTGGATGGAAGATGTATTTAGCATTTAAATCTCATTTAAATGCTATATCTTAAAGAAAATTACGTGTAATAAAACAACGCTAACTTATTCGAAATATTTATAAACTAAGTTATTGAATTTAAAAGAGAATTTCCTCAACTATTACGCACCTACAAAAAGATGAAACGTAATAAGATCAACAGGAAGGCTAAAAGTAATGTAGTAGGTATCCAACAACGTACAGCGTGGAACCTTCAGCGCTTTAGTGGGCGCGGCGGGTGGCAGGAAGCGTCGATATTAATACGAAGATAAGCGTAATACGACAACGACTATCGCCACATCGCTGTATTATACATTGCCGCACACAAAGCGAGTGCTACACTTATCTCAGATTAATTTCAGTAACGTATTGAATGTAATTCGATTATCTCGAATGCCAAAGTTCAATGCGTGATCGTTGCATGTGTTGGAACGATCTTGATTGTACGATTATTGTCGCTAGCATTTGAAAGAACGTTTATTTATAACTTAAATTTACAATCTAACAATAAGTTGTTGAATGAGAGGTAGTGGCATTGAAGATAAGATTGGTGCGAAATCAATAGCTTGTATAGATTAAACGATATTGTATGGTATAAAGGATTGACAATCAGCAGGATCGCAAATACCAGAATACATTGAAGGTTGTATATTATTTACAACTGTAATAAAAACTTATCGCCAAAACGAAGACTGGAGTTTGAAGACGCAGTTGGTTGCTGTATTGAAGTATCTTGTAGCTGTAGCTGTACCTTGTATTATTGTGAAAGGCTAATCTTAACTGTTAATTTAATTACGATAATTCTCAAAGTAAAACGCCAAAATGTTGCGTCCAAGTTTAGTTACTTTGATGTCATTAGAGAGCTTTTAACAACAAAACGTCAGAACGTAAACCGTTGAGCATATCCATTGTCAAAGCTAGAAAGTAAATAAGACAACCATAAATAATACTTATGAGTAAATCACAAATTGACCCTTACTTTCCTTTCAAATTCGTTTGCTGCCGAGTGTCACTGCGTCTGCAGCCCATTTATGCTAATGCTGCATTGTGGCCGTAGCTTCATTTGTTCTATCTGCGACTCACAACCCATTGTCATCCAACTTGCCCTTTGACTCCATTGTGTGTTTTTTGTCACTACCGCGATGGATTATTTTATTTCCGTTACCTTATAACGCTTTGTTGTCTCTTGTACCTCATTAAATTGAATCTATTTTTTGCTCTGACTCATGTATAATTTTATGATTTACTCCGTTCTCAAATATTGCAAAATCATCTACCAATTTCAGAGCTTATTTGTATATGAGTGAATATTTAAATAGTATGTTTGTTACTTTCTTTCTATTCGTATCTGTAGTGCATGCAAGCATATTTTTTACGTGTTATTAGGTTAACTGAAATTAAAACTAGCGAATAAAAAATCGTTTCCAAACAAATAGGTATATTTGCGTAACATTTTTGTTGGGAATGATAAAAAAAAAACACAAATGTTATAATTTATTTACTTACTAATTACTATTGAACCAATTTTAAAGTTAACTTTGATATGAAATTTTATTTTACAGGGAGAAAGTAACAATTCCCTCACATTATAATTTCGAAGTGACGCTTCCAATACTGCCATGTCACGACCGGGACGCCGTTCGGTATTGTAATTTAGATTGTCATTCAAATAGCCGTGGAGGCGAGGTCCTAAACCCGGTGGCAGTGCTGCCTCGACACCTTCGACTGTACGACGATCGTAGCTCGAGAAACGCCTTCTGTCGATTTATTTCTATAACCATTTGTTTTAAACCTCAAATTTTGTCTTTCTAACAATACATCCATAGAGATGTGTAGCATAAACTAACAAAGTTAAAAAACGTGATCATTTGCAAATTATGTAGAATTAAAATGAACGATATTGTGTTTTATCAGTTCGGTATATTCATAAATATTAGTTATCTATCTACATTGTAGGTCAACAATTAACAACTTTGTATCCGCAACAAAGGAATGATAAAGAAAATTAAAGGTTTCCAATGTTATTTTACGATTCACCCGTAAGCGACAAAACGATGGTCATAAAAATAAGTATAGGCAGCGGAAAGATATACTACATATTGTAGTAACGTGAACCAGCGAAGCTGAAATTGCAATATGGCCAAATGCTGTTGTTCAATTTGTTATGAACGTTGATTGACTTTACAGCAAACTTGAAGATCGGATTGAATGTCTAGGGCATGAATCACGTAATATATTATTTATTGATATTTCCAGACAATTGCAAATAACAATAGTAAACAATTGACAATTTCTCCAGCTACTTTAATGTTTCGAGCCTAACATAACTACCACAACAATAAATAGGACTAAGATGTCCTGCAAGATACTCCTGTTCAGAAACAACAATTGCTCTCATAATACTAACGTGAAAATGATAGGAATTTTTGGCACATTGAAAAACGATGAATTGTTTCTGTTAATATTAAATTGACTGTTAAAATTCATTAACATACTGCTAATGAAAATCAGTCCATATACGTGCACCTACTTTTAATGATTCAGTTTATCAATTTGTATTTATTGATATAACATCCCATATATTATGATGTTTCATAGTTCCAAAGAGTCTTCACGCAGTTAACTAGGTTTTGTTGGAACTTTGTACCACTTTATGGTTGTCTATAGTTGCCACCATCATTTCAAGGATCCCATTGTTGCATTCATTGCAATGATCCGCCGTAGTTGCGTCGCCTTTCAGCCGCATCCGACATTTCCATTGTTGCAATTTTATTGCTGGTGTTACCGTCCCCGTGGAGATCGTAAACCACGCAACAGCGTTCGATACTATCCACCACGATCCGCAGGGTACAAATGGGATCTGCGACCGCAGGACGCGTATTATCGCAAGTCGAAGCCACCGCAGAGCAGCCGCGATTTTCATTCGTTTCTAATAAATTGATATGAGGCGAGGTGCGACGCTACGACAGTCGAGCCACGCGATTGGCTGAGGCGTTCCTCAGGGTTCGATACTCGGACCCCGGCTGTAAATCAACTTTACAACCTTTAATTACAGATATTTGCCGTCTCATGTGAGTGTACGGGATATCGGAGGGCCGTGCTCGCGAAAATATCGTATAATAATGGGTATTGAACTGTAATGGCTCGCCTGTAGGTACTATCGGCCGCCTTTGTCTTGATTGTTGGAGCGAGAGAATATTCTTTTCTGAATGATTGCCAATTACATCCAATGGCCCCTGAATTCCACCGAGAGATAGTATTATGTGAATGCCTCGGAGTCTTGATTTGCGTTCGAATAAATGATTTATGCGTTATTAAAGGTGAGAGTTGGATTTAATGTGATGGTCTTAGTACTTTTGTTTGTTGCGTATGTAGGCACATAAAAGAAAAAGTATATGAAATACAAAATGTAGTCTTCAGTCATTCTTAATTTTATCACAAGGCTAAAATTAGTCTCATGATAAAGCTGTCGGTTTTGAGAGTGATTCTAATAAGAAAGTGTTATTGTGCGCGCGCGCGCAGTTTCCGACAATGTTGCACCGGATAGGGCGGCAGCCATTTTAATGTCTCTCAAACGGAATTACGCTGGATTGTTCTCAGCTTTACTGCTCCCTTCATGATTGATCGTTGCATCCTCAGCCTTATGTCATTCTCGCACCGTATCTCTTGGAATTTGTACTACAAGCAATAAATACGTATTGAGTTATGGTATACTCGCGAAGTGGTTGCTTTAAATCGATTTTAATAAAAAAAAATGAGAAATTATGAGCTAAAAAAAAATTGAAAATCGTCAAGTCAATTGTGTTTATAATTCTTACAATGTCTTTAATTCATTTAGGGAAGATTCAAGAACAGTGGGTAACATAAAAGTATAAGAACAGCCTAATTGACATGCTAGTTTTGTGAATAGAGAGCCATCATCCATGGCGACAAATTAAAAAGAAAACCCGACTACAGGGATTTATGTTTCATAAACGTAGTCGTACAACGAAGACAAACACACCTATTTTATAAAATTGGGTCGCTAGGAGCGGTCGCGAGGAACGTTACACTGGACGGTGGTATAGTCTTATGTTAAAGCCTTGCATGCAGTGTTACCACCGCCGCACCTATTTCTACCATGGAGCCGTAGTGTAAGCACTGCTGTGTTTCAGTTTCAAGGATGTGCTTACGCAGAATTCACTGGACGCGTGCAAGTAAAACATAGTCCTCAGGAGTAGCAACGCGTTGGATACGAATGTTCATGAACTTAAGTGTCCATTTAACATTAGGTGGCATGCATCATCATCAACATCCATTAATACTTGTTTTTCCACATAAATATGATGGGTTGATGTAGTGACATCACCCTCCCCCACTCACATCCATCCCCCACTCACATAAGTCTGGGTGAGCCCTTAGAGTTCCCCACAAAAAAACTCGGTGAAGCTGAAAAGGCTGCATGGCCTCCAGCATATGACATTAGAAAAAAAAAAGTGACATCATTACCCTTCCTTTCCTTCGTCGTAGTCGGGTAAAGAGTCTCACCATCCAAACATTTCATAATGAATTGCATATACATACGTAAATGACGAAACTTTAATACGTGTTCGAAGTGTGGAACTTCACACTAGACTGATCGTATTCCTAAATTAAAACCACCCTATGGCGCAATAAATTCTTCCGCCCGTAAACTTATAACGACTCTCTAAACAGGGGCTAGCTGTCAGTTACGACTTTAATATACATGAATAAGAAATAAAAATTATACCACTATTATGCGTTTAATTCGTTTAAGATGTTTTCGTTTTTGTGAATGGAATTGCGCTCTTCAAAATTCATAAAAGTCGTAATAACCATTGGTTAATAGGTCCTTACGGAAATTCTCGCGTGAAGAATAATTTGGTATTCATTGTTATGTATTCGACTGCTTTTTTTAAGAAACGTCGTTTAAGGGATCAAATTGGACTCTATCACTGATAATTGTCAGTGAGGAATAAATTATAGAAAGAACGTTATAAACGAATATCTTGATATTGCAAATTACTTGTTATAATTGTTATGTTATTTTGTCCAAATGTTTTTTTTTTTATGTTATTGGAATAGCAAACTGATGCTGTTGCAGGCTACCTAATGTTAAGTGTTCACTGCAGCCCATGACGAAAGCAGACCAAAGTCATATTTGAGGTTGTATGTAAATGTGTTACTACTCATGATGACTAAGTTGGAGTGCCGCTTGTCTTCTAACCTAACCACACCATTCAAATCGAAACACAGCTATTTTACAGCAGAAACAGGGGCTGCGGTGGTTCCGCCCCAGGCGAGCCTTCGACATAAGGCTCTACCACCATTAAATATATTGTACACTCGATGTTAAATCGTCACAACAGCCCATGTAGCAAGATTTCGTTCGTAGTGTACGCAGGTAGGTAGGTCGTGCGTTAACGTAAAGACTAAGACTTAGTGACGAATGATTTTTCTTTATATTTCTTTTTTTTTATTATCAGTACAATAATAGCAAATGAGCATGCAGGCCACCTGATGTTAAGTAGTCACTGCAGCCCACGGACATCCACATCCAACCACAAATAGAACGGAAGTTCTATCTAAGGTTGTATGTGGATGCATTGCTACTCCTGAGGAATAAGTTGGAATGCTTCCTGTCCTGTGTCTTCTGCCTAACTGCGCCCGTCAAACCGAAACACAGCAGTTCTCACACTGCTGCTTTACGGCAGAGATAGGTGCAGCGGTGGTGCCGCCGCAGACGAGCCTTCGACATAAGACTCTGCCACCATCAAAATTTCCTTGCTTGTTTAACACATAAAGTGTGTACTCGGTTTAGGAATGCATGTAGACCATTTGGCGTTAAGTGGTCATTGCATGCCCATGCCCATTTAACATCCGAAGACAAACAACATTGGACGTGGACGTGTAGAAGCTCATTGCAAGGAGTATCAACTCCTATGGTCTACGCTTTCTGGCCAGTCTAGTCTACCTAACCACGGGCTAGGTAGACGAACTAGGTAATACGAAAGGAGCAGTGCTCACCATGTTTAGCTATAGTGCCTGTTCACATGACACGACGTGTGTTAAAATATAGATCGAGTACCTATCTAAATATTCGATTATCTAAAGGAGCAATTGCTGAGAAATGATTGCGTACTAAAGACAAATATCTATTTTTGGGAATTTTCATGTCGGTTTGTCGCAATTAAATTAATTTATATCTCGAATCGTAAACATTTTACTGCCGCATCGGTTGTGGATTTTCCTATGCTACGTATTTTAAGTACAGATGCTGTAGTATTGTTATTTAAATATAAAGTTACAGGTACATCGATCCAAATTATTTTAGGTACCTATAGCATTTGGTAAGATATTTCGTGGGACATTTGAAAAAATAACAGTCCTGATAACCAGGTAACTATTTGTATTGCAAAATAAATTAATAGTGCTTATCGTAATTACGAGAGATCATCAGCCGTAATTACGGCTGAATTAAGAGATATAAAGAGTCTTTAGGTAAATATTAATGTAAATAATAATAAAATCTGTCTGAAATTTGAAGATATTTTTGAAAAACATACTGATATCTGCTAGACAGGTACCGAAGTCTAGTTTTTAAGTAATTTTATAGTAAAATTCGATTATTAGATATTGTACAGTTACCTACACTTTTGTTTTTTATTTCTTTCTGTGGCAATCACTATCTAATGGTTACAATTTCGACCTTTCGTTCTGATTGTGTTGGGATTCAAATCCCCGGCATGCTCCTTTCAATTGAGTTGAAATGAGCGTATTAGAAATCGCGAGGAAACCTGCTAGCCCAACAGTTCTCGATGGTGTTTACAAAGGGATATGAAATTTGTTTACCGGCATTTGGCCAGCATGGTGGATTATGACCTAATCTCTTCTCATCTCTAAGAGGGAACCCGTGCCCAGTGAGACAGTAATGAGATGATGATAATGATGTGAAACAATAAAAACATAAAAGTAAAACACTTGAACAAGAAACCAAAAGACCAGAAGACTGAACTGATTAAATATTTAGATATTATTATTAGTTTATTATTAGAATATTTAGATAGGTAGGTACTCGTTCTCTACCTGATAACATAGAAAATGAATAAAAATAGTCAATGCTAGTGATATCCACGTAGGCTTATATGTGTCTATTTTATATTCAATACCTAAGAACCTATATAGGTACAACAAGATGCAATTGAAGGCAATAATAAATATTGGCTACATCTAATTGGTAATGTTTACGAATAGCAATAAATATGACTCCTTGCACGTCATAATGGACAATAATGGGATATTCTGCAATTAAACGCACGAGCGCAGTTGGAGCGTTACCAAGCCACGAGTAATTTAGATTGATCGGGCCGTGAATCGAGTTGGGCGGCGCAATCAAAGACGAATCGAGCCAATGCGAAGCGTTCATTTAATAATGCCGGTCTCCCATTGGCCAGCCGTAGGGTTGAGGCAGCAGGCCTTGATACGAGACTCGATAGCGGTAGGCGTCAAATGTCGATTGGATCGATTATCGCACGCGTAGCGGAAGTGATAGCATTTTCCTCGTACCGCGCGCTTACTTACAAGTTTGAAGGCGAAGAACATTTAAGTAGGAAAAGTTCGATATATGTGGTGGTGAGAGTGGTTATGCGAATCAGTAAGTACTATTGGGTATTACAGGGTGGAGACCACAGGAACTTAATAGAATGCGATAGCATTATCCTCGTGGCGCGTGCTTACTCACAATTTTGTTTTTGAAACACATTTATATTAGAGGAGTTTGATATACTTGATATCTACATGGTATCAAGAGTGGCTTGTGCCCATGTGTAAAAACTATTGGCTATTTTTAGGGTGGATACTTCAGGGTCAGAGGCATTTTCCTCCTACCTCGCTTTACTTTGTAGTAGAAGTAGCCTTGACCTGGACACTATCAAATTAAGAAAATTGATCGAAAAAAGAAATTTCGTAATTTTTATTACCATTTTCTTACGTTATCTGCTGTGGAAGCTGCCCCTGACGCAGGTATAAATCGAAAAATTACTATGAAGCTTATGTGGTAGAGATGTTTGTATATCAACCTATTTCTGCGAAAAGTGTTAGTCGGACTACACGCGAACCGTTGCGGAGACATTTTTATTACGTAAAAAATTAAGCAAATACCAAAAGATATTGCTTATCTTAATCCAAACGGGTGCAACCTAAGCCTGAACTGGCCGTTAAATGTGACCGCAAATCAAATTTGCACAGAGCGACGCTTAAAAGAGATTAAGGCGCTAATCGCAGGTTATTTACAGTCCTTTATCAACAATCGGAGGCGTGCGACTTTACGATTTACGATCGCAGCATTGTATACAAAAGAGGTTGGCCTTTCTAAGCGACATCGAGTGCCAATAAATATCGCGCGAGGTGAGAATAATCGACTCGGAAAGCAACACTGTAGCTCTTGCGGTATCCAGTGTCGGATTTAGACCCCTGAGTAATCGATGCCGTCTTCCGTCAGTACCCTTTGATCTTGCGAGATAAGTGAAGTTCGTAGTTCGTCTAATTTGATGCTTCCTCGCGGTAATAAACGCCGATCCTAGTGTCGGTTTGGAATCTATGATCAGTGGTGTCTACACAAGTTTTATTTTCGTTTCCGCCTATCGAGCTGGTGTCCCCTCCCAACTTAAGTGTCTACGGTAGAACGACGACACTAAGTGATAGCGAAATAACATTCTGCAACTCAGGTATCGCAAAAGTGTAACGAAACGTCAATCGATTTGAATTGAGAACACTCGCTCTCGTATTTCTTTCCCTAGCTTGCTTACTTCCTCCCTTGCTTACTTTGTAAAGTAAATCCAGCGCTGGCGGTATCGACAAAGAATCGTACCCACGTTTCGTACGGAACACCATAAACTTCCTTCCATAAAGTGAAATTCATAATACAGATTTAGCGTAAGGTTTCGTAGGAAAAGCAATAATTTGTCACAATTGGGCACGATTAGATTGGCTCTGCCGGCGATTTGACATACGTCGTAAATTACGGGTTAAGCGGCCGTGTTGAATGAGTTGTCAGTGCGTTCGTTTGTTGATGGGGTGTGTTGACTTTTGTAAGCGGTCGGGTTGTACAAATAGTGTGTACAGCGCACGCGCATCGAATCGCGCGTTTTCCGCCGGTCGGGGAACACGTTTGTGGAAATCGTTATTGGGGTGATTGCTTTCATAAACAATAGCGTTTTGTCCACGGTTTCTTGTAACCGACTTGTTATTTAAGCGGATAACGGGCCTCTTAGCGTTAACTTCGTGTCTGATAACACGTTTCACGTTTATGCAATTCGTTTTAGAAATTATATTGCAGCGTGGCTTCGAGGGCGAGTCGTGCCTTATCTAGCTATAGGTTATTTTCACTTTCACGTATTTAGTTGCCGAATTGGGGTAATTGACTTTAATGTGTATTTAATATGTCTTATGTGTGTATTGGTAGAAACTACTTACGTTTCATAGATTCTCCTACTATTACATTTACCTATAGGTATAGGCACAAGTCCACGTCCTAAATGAATTGTACGTTCACACCTGTTTGGCACATCACACGCAAATGGAATACCTAATTAATTATGCAAATTATTATAATTAGCAGTTAATAATAATATTGCACTGTAATCATGTCTGGGTGCAACCAAGATCTAGTGATATTGGTCCCGCTGAATTAGTTGAACTTTATCCGATTCTAAATTTTTAAATATGTAGGTAGGTACGTAAACAATGATTCACTAGATATGGTTTCAAATATTACGGAATGTTACGCCATAAGAATCAAAAATTAAAAAAAAAAAACTACCTACACTCCATAGGTATCATAGAGTTCTCCATAATATTCTGCAAGGCATGTGAAATCCACCCATCCGCGCTAAACCGCGTGGTGGACTAGGTATGTCACACTAAAACCTAAACTGTTGTCTCTGAGAGGAGACCCGTTCCCAGTATGACCTACAATGATGGCTTGATGATGATGAAAATAAAATGTGGAATAAATCGCTTACAGTGGTACTTTAAAGTGACGGTACCTGGACGGGATTGAGAGATAGAAGAGATAAAAAAATTATTTATAGAAATATTTTGTAGAAACTCGTAACTACGGGTTTACTATGGGCTTTTGATGGTGGTAGAGTCTTATGTCGAAGGCTCGCCTGCGGTTGCACCACCGCTGCACCTATTTCTGCCGTAAAGCAGCAGTGATGGAACTGCTGTGTTTCGGTTTGAAGGGTGTGGTTAGGCAGAAGACACTGAACAGGAGGCATGCCAACTTAGTCCTCAGGAGTAGCAACGCGTCCACATACAACCTCAGATAGGACTTCCGTCTTAGTTGAAGTTTGATATGGATGTCCATGGGCTGCAGTGACCACTAAACACCAGGGTGGCTTGCATGCTCGTTTGCAAATCCGTTTGAAAAAAAAAAATACTAGGCTGGTAGTCTTATATCGAAGGTAACGTCTGCGGCGTTACCGGCGCTGCACTAATTTCCGCAGTAAAGTCTTACGCTATGTTTCAATTTTAACTACTTGTTTGCCTACGTGGACTACCCACTTTGGACATAAGTCTTCCAATTTAGTCTTCAGGAGTGGACGCATTTAAGTACAACCTCAGATAGGACTGTAATCCTTTTTTAGATATGGATGTTGATATTGAACCAAATTCAAGTGGCCTACATGCCTGTTTGCTAATCCTTTAATATGAAACGAATTTGTTGTCAATAACGACATGCTTAGAATTTATGCGTACAATGTACACTGAAGTTAGTGAGTCACATCTTTGAAGAATTTTTCGTTTTATTAGCCATTGTATTATTTATGAATAAGCTTGGTACAATATCTTATTGTAGAATGCTTCGATTGTGAATCAATACTCGTCATGCCTTGCTAAGTTTTTTTTTAAAATTTTGGTTTTTATATTACGAATCGCCATTCTTTTTTGACGACCCGTATGACGCCGAGGTAAACGTGCGGTCTACCGTTAGGGGGGTCCTGGCTTCGATTCCTAGCAGGGCAGAAATTTGAAATAAATGAATGAATGAATGTTATATTTCTTTCTAGAGTAACAAATGTTAGTGTTTAGAAGTAGAGAGCACGCGTAAGTTCAGGAGCTTAATTATAGTAGGTAGTACATTCCAGCACACTCTTCCATTTTGGATCTCGGTCTGCAAACCAGCATGCAGGTCACTTAATGTTAAGTGGTCACTGCAGCCCATGGTCAGTCACATCAAACCTGAACTAGAACGGAAGTGTTGAGCTGAGTGTACGAGGTTGCTGTGGATGCGTTGCTACTCCCGAGAACTAAGTTTGAATGCTTCCTGACCGGTGCCTTCGGCCTAACTCAAACCTAAATTATGTATTGTTATTGTAATTATGTCACATAAATAATATTTTTTCTTAATTCCCGAAATAAATAAACAATTTTAATACATAACTATCTTTGAACGGAATCCTCAGAGCGCGAGTTCTATTAGCACTTGATTCATTTTTTGTTTTGTTAAAAGATGCGCTGTAGGTAACCTCAAAACTCATACAACAAAGTCAGTTAAAAACATTTTAACAGGTTCGCATTGGCAACTGCTTTTTTTAAATTTTATACAATTGCACCAAAAAAAAGTCAAAATAGTAGAGACATGAGCCTTTGCACGAAAAACAACGGAGAACATAGGGACATTGAAGCAGACCGTTCGTCGGATACGATAACGATGAAACGACGAAAAACAACGACTATTCAACGAAATGACTCCTGAAAGCTTGGCTCTAGTCATATTAAGTGAACGGTCTTCCATCCATCCTGCAAGTGTCATCTTATAAACACACATACTATACGCCCTTCAGTAATGAACAATTCTAATTTCAGACATGGGCACCTACGTATATAAATAGGTTGCAATCAATTTAGAACGTAGATAGGTTCCGCTCAGCTCTTCCAATTCCAATTCCGACGCATCATGTTCCTCCCTTTAAACATAAGCGCGGCAATTAATCTCTAACCGGGTGACGTTTGAACTCACCCCGCCACCCCCACACCCCCGGCCCAGATAACCAGGAGAATGATTAACTGTAGACAGGAAGACGGATTGACAAATAGTCGTTTAGGTATTCGCTAATGCTTTCAGCTCATCAATAAACCATCTCGGGTTTTTCTCGATTCGCCAATTTCTGAACTGAACATTATTTTACCAGTTTAACCTTTTAACACTCATTTACTTAGTAACTGTCGGCGTTCCGTTGACAAAGGACAAGCAAACAACTTTCTCTTCAGTTGCGGCTTCTTAGTTTAGATTTGAAGCATACACTCAAATAACTATTAAATTTATGCTTTCTTTCTAAAATATCGTCGTAAAGAGAAAAAAGTTTGTTCGTTAATCTAAGTCAGTAAGGTAAATGGTGAGAAATGAAGAATGAGAATCGATGACCACTATTCTCCGTGCAGGATTTAGATCTAAATGATCTATGAGATGTACCTATACGTTCTATACAGACGAAGCATAGAAAACAGGCAGAATTGTAATTAGTCGTCGCTACGTATGGTTTGATGGTGGTAGAGTATTATGTCGAAGGCTCGCCTGCGGCGACACCACCGCTACAGCACCTAGCTCTGCCGTAAAGCAGCAGTGTGAGAACTGCTGTTTCGGTTTGAAGGGCGTAGTTAGGCCGATGACACTGGACAAAAGGCATTGCAACTTAGTCCTCAGGAGTACGAGTAGCAACGCACCCACATCCCACTTAAGATAGGACTTCTGTCCTAGTTGAGATTTGATGAGGATGTCCATGGACTGCAATGGCCACTTAACATCAAGTTTGTTATTCAGTGAACATAAAACAATTAAGAACTGTGGACTTATAGCAGTTAACTGTTTATTTTTCGCGCTCATTCTTACCACGTGCGAGCTATGAAACAAGCTTCACTCTGAAGTATTGACATTGGGCTACGACTCTCCAGGAAACCCAGATAGCTCTTAAGGAAATCTAGATAGAAAAATATTTAAAAACCTTATAAATAGACAGACGGGTACTTTACGTTTCTTCAGGCCACACGGGCCGCGCTAAATCTGGTCGTCTCTTAGCTACGCGTGCGCCTCGTAAACGCACGATCTGACTCGCTCGCGCTCCCATAAATCAGCGATAGCTATGCGATGCGATTCAGCACGCAGTTTACGAGCCTTACCAAGTGCGCTGTAAAGAGTTTACAGCTGCAAATAGACAGCGAACGTTACGGTGTACGTTCTGTGGCCGCGTCGTAACCAACAGTTGAGGTTTTAGGTGAAAGCTTTTATTTATTTCAATGATGGTATTTTATACGGTGGTAGAGTCTTAGGCCGAAGGCTAATCTGCGGATTGGTGGTAGTCTTATGTCTAAGACTCGCCTGCGGATATGGATGTAGACTCTCATATGCAAGACAGTGAAATATTTAAAATGTTTTGTGCACCTCTTAATATTTGATTTCAGTTAGGATTTTTAAAAAACGAACCTATAAAGAATACACATATCTTCAATGTAGGTACATAATACTTAGATACCTACAGTGATGGACCCGTTACAATTTCATAATAGTGTAGATATTTCGCCATTCCAATGCATCGTCGTGCATCTCCACGTAAGTGATTTGACGATTGAATTTCAAATCGTGATTCTCGTGACTGCATTTTCTAGAACACAGTCATTATCTAATTTTCTCTGCAATATTGTAATATGAATGCATTTTCTCGCTTTGTGTATTGGTAGTGTAATGAGGAATATGAGTATTATTATAAAACTAAAATTAATAACCGAAATTATTAAAAAAGCTGCAAAATGTATTATGACGGGTAGGTAACAATAGGCCAGCGGTGGAGCCGCCGTAGGCAAGCCTTCAACATAAGACTCTTCCATCATGGAAAGTTATAGGCTACTTTCCTATTTGTTTATTTATTTTTTAATTTTTGTAAATCGGTTACAAAAGTTCTGAGCTCTTTTATTCATCCAACTTTAGGATTTTAAAGGTGTGACTATTCCAAAAACTCATTTAACCATTAGTTTATTTTGTTCCAGGTACTCCAATTAACCGGCTGCCGATAATGGCCAAGTCTGTGCTGGACTTGTACGAGCTGTACAATCTGGTGATCGCCCGAGGCGGCCTTGTCGAGGTCATCAACAAGAAGCTGTGGCAGGAGATAATTAAGGGACTCCGTCTGCCTTCTTCTATCACCTCCGCTGCATTCACACTGCGTACACAGTGAGTATGGTATCTTGATTAGAATGTAGAGCGTTCTGTTTAGTGGTCGCCTGCAGCCGTACTATCTTGATCTTGACGACCAATTGTCAAACAGGTAGTCAAAGATCAAACGAAAAAATTTCAAACAAAATGTACCTTATCGAAACTTAAATTAATAGATGATGGCCAGCGTCGTGTATTTGGGCCTTTATTACTGGGAGTATACATAGGTATTTGTGCCATTAATTGTAGATATTTGTTAAAATCTTTGAATTAGTTTTATCGATTAATATTATGTAATTATTATGTGTAGGTATTAGGTTCAAAGTTAAACTATTGAATACTTGGAAACTATTGACTATTGAAGACAAACAGATAAAAGAATCGCATGGACGAACTTCAAATTTTTATTGTTTCAGATTTTGTGACCTTAAATTTGTTTTTTTTTTTTCCCCATCGTGGGGAGGTGGAGAAATCCTCATGGACGATACAGTCCCCCGCGGATACTGCCTGTGTGGGACTCCCGTAAGAATTATGGACCTACCCACTAAAACTCCACTTTTGGGTTCAGGTCATTTCTGACCCCGAGACCTACAATCGGATACGACCCACGCTTGAGAAGCGTGGTTTGAACGTCCCTAGTCCGGAATATAGTGTGCGTAAATCCGTCACTGAGTAAAACAGCTTCACGTGACAAAATTAGCTAAATGTTAATTGATTGGTCGTAATTCTTCTCGTCCTAATTTAAAAAAAATATCACATACGAAAGTCCTTTAAGCACATGTCATACATATTCCCAATAGGATCAGTTTTCACGTGTGGTCCTATTAGCTCCCGCTGCCCTTATTCGACACCATCGACGCTCATTGTCACACGTCATTCGAATTCTCACGGGCGACACGTCACAATGGGCAGTACGTGAGCGTCCAGCAACAGTGACAATATGACATTTCATAATTAATAACCACGGCCGATATAATTTCCCATTTATCTCCACAGTTCCTTCACCTCGCGGCATTGTGAGCCGTCATAAAGGTACATTTCTAATTCAGTCTAAGCACCGTTACGCACGATACGACGATTTCGAGAGCAGCATCTGCATTATAATTACTAACTGGCTATTTGTGCCTAACAATCAAATAGAGGACAAATGCTGCGCTGTATTATATTTGTATGACGTTAGTATGTTAAGTTTTGCCGACCAAGTGTGGCTTCGGGTGATGTGTTACGAGCAGTGTTACCAAAACAAAAAGTGGGTAGAATAATAATAGGTTATTTTAAAAGTGTCTGCCATTCCAGCGTGATCATCTCTGAGAGAAGACCCGTGCCCAGCAGTGGGACGATAATGGGTTGATGATGATGATGATGTACCAAATTGTAATGTAACAAAAAAAGGAATAGAACATTATTGGGTGTAAAAAAGCAGTAATACAATTTTCAAGATTTTCATTTTTTCAAAACTTAAAGTTTTAGATTTGTGGTGCAAGTTTTGGGCTAGATTCTAGTAGTTTGTCCGTTAATCCCCACTTGGCCAGTGTGGTGGACCATGTCTTGATGACGATCGAGAAATTAGTAGTGGAGCATTGGTCTTAAGTAAAAACGCTTTTCATTGTTTACATTTGCTTATTATTTAAGCTGTGAGCAATGCAATCGGATATCTGCGATATACGAATATATCAATAACAAAGTGCTAGTTACATTTACGCAAAACTGATACTTGGTGACAACTTGAAATTTAGCACATACATATTTATATTTCTAATTTTGAATAGCAGAAAATGTAAATTACAAGTCTTTCAAAAATTTATTGATTGTTAGGTAGCACCAAGACAAGTACAATACACATCATCGCTACCAGGCTGCCACTGCCACCACAACGCTTCACGCTCACTGAACACTGAATAAAAAGTGTGGGTACTTTTTATTCAAAGGTCTGGTCCGCTAGGCATCGAACCAAGAACCAACTGAATGACAGACCGTCATGTCGACCACTGTGCCATACGGGTCGCCAAAGCTGAAGCATTCAAAGCAATAAAAAATGATAATAATTGATCCTCGCAGGCCGATCGACTGTTTCCAAACGCTTTTCGAGATGCTGTCGCCGGGCGTGCGTACATAAAATTAGACGAACGTTAATGACGAATGTCGTATATTTAGCTTTCTCATTTGACACTATGAAAAGGTAGCCCGTTTTTATGAACCAGTCGGCCCGTTCAAAGTGTCTTATTGTGTTCGGTATTAAATATGTGAGTTCTTAATATGAGTTATGGTAACGAACGGTTGACAATACGATGGCATTAAATTGACTCGTCATAAGTATAGGATTAGGATTGTACTGGGATGTCTATTATACATTTGAATGATAGGCTTTTGATAATTGAGCTTGAGATATGATTTATAAGGTTGTCAGTTTCGTTGCGGTTGATAGGCAAGTACGTTGACGCGACGTTATTGGATCGGCGCGGATAAAAGATTTTGAATGACGACTGCTTGAGCAATCCTTTAATTTATTGAGGCGATTAACTTTATTATCGTCCATACTCTGCACTTACGACCCGTAAACGTAGGTAGGTGTGTGGTAAAATAAAAATTCTTATTGTTCTCAAAATATTATATTTTGAATGCACATGTTCGTGTAGGATATTTTTTATGTGTAAGTTGAAATCAGTTATCTCGTTGAAAACGATTAGCTGCCCATTCCAGTGAAGCAATAGGATGTGTGACTTAATTATATACTTTTTAAAGAACTTGGAAATGAACAGGCTGTTGAGTTGGTGTTTCTTAATGTAATCCTATGATATGCACACTACAACTTTATGATCATCCAGACTAGTCTGTAGGATTGAGATGCCTTTTAAGGCAGTGCATAAGCGTTGCTACCCATAAACGTGGTTTCAAAAACTATTAACGCTTAATGCTTCACACTCATAGCTCCACAGTAGGATTCGCTGTGTCGTGAGTGCCAAGACACAACACCGCACAAACACCCAGACCAGGTACATAGATCTAAATTCATCATTAAAATTTCTGGCTCGCTTGGAATCGAAACCAGGACCCTGAGAACGGCAGACCGGCATGTTGACTACGGCGTCATACAGGCGGTCGAATAAAGTTTTCTTAAAATATGGTACTCAGACAAAATAAACGAATTGTCTTTTGTGCGAAACCATCTATTTTAACATCAATTAGGTACTTCTGGCGATCGACGGTACTGATTTAGATAATTTAATTCCAGATACATGAAGTACTTGTACGACTACGAGTGCGAGAAGAAGAACCTGTCAACACGGAGTGAGCTTGATGCTGCTATAGAGGGAAACAAACGCGAGGGAAGACGCGCGTCAGGGCAGTACGACGCGCAAGCTGCGTTGGCTATGGTGAGTAGTTTATAGTATTATTTTGCTAATGTATACTTCTGTAGTGAAGTCTTCTAATATAAATAAGAGAAATACCACTGACGGACTCATCATGAAATCTCAAGAACTGCTTGACCAATTAAGCTGTAATTTGCTAATAACTAGTCGTGGAGAGTAGACGTCAGCTAAGAAGGGATTGTGCGCAATGGCCGAATTGTAAGGAGTTTTGAGGCGATTGCAAGTTTTTATAAAACTTATGTGTTTTTGATGTTAGGGGAAATTTCGGTTTAAAGATCTTTATTGCATCAATTTTGCATTTAGTTAATGTGTTAATAGGACGTAGATACCGTGAAGCACAGCTAGTTTTAAGCATAATAATTTCGCATTTTGATTACTCCTTATTTCTGTCGCTAGCACAAAATGGTTTTACGTTCGAAGTAGCTACTTAAATTCTGAGGCCATTAAATAACTAGTCCTATCTTAATTATGTTTAAATAAATATCTAAAATATATACCTAATAGATACAACTCGTTGTAGTATTGCAATCTCATAGGTTGTGAAACCTTTCGATCATTACATTTCATTAACTGTACCTAAACTAGGCTAAATTGAAGTATCTGTAAATTGTTTTTTTATTGATTCAACAGTTCAGTCGTTTTTTTTTCAGCCGCCCCTCAACCGCGGCGTGCCAGCATCCCTCGCATCTCTCACCCAGCACATGCAGCCCCTGTCTCTCTCCCTGGGTGGAGTGGGTGTGCCGCGTCTGCCACCCCTACCCCCCCACGCCCCCCACGTCACCCAGCACGACATAGAGTACCGCGTGCGGGAGTACATGAAGATGATCCAGCAGCAACGAGAGCTTATGAGGAATGGTGAGTTGTCAAAAATATGTAATCGTGTATAAAAATTGCATTAAAACTTTAATGTTTTGTTTTTAACGACAATTCTCCGTTATCTTTTTTTTTATTCAAACAGAATAGCAAACGCATCCAGGCCACCTGATGTTAAGTGGCCTCTGCAGCATATGGACATCCACATTTGAGGTTGTATGTGGATGCGTTGCTACTCCTGAGGATTAAGTTAGAATGTCTCTTGTCACAGCAGTTCTCACACCGCCGTAGTACCACCGTTGACGAGCCTCCGATATAAGACTCTACCACCAAAAAAATACACGTAAAATTTAACTAATGCGATTCTGAAAAACTGTGCTAGTTTTTTCTCGAGTTAGCAGATACATACATACATACATGTACAGATAGTACATGGCTGGAGTATAGCTCCTTTACGGTATACCTACTACTGGAGCAGAGATTACTATTGTCTATTGATATTAACTTATCATTATGCAATAATGTAGTTTGTAAGGTTCTGTGCTGAAAGAAGTTCTATTTTTCTATTTAATCAGACTTCAAGCTTCTTTGTCACTAAATCAAGCATCGAAATCTATTCTACTACCTATGCATGCTATTTATATAATTGTGGTAAAAGATAATTTTTAAAAGCAATTATATTTCACTGAATGAGAATTTACGATTTGTCACTACGATTGATGGGCAGTGAGCAGACAGAGTTAAAAAATATACTTTGGGCAGAGAAAGTATGAGATTTGTTCTTATTTAAACTATCGATAAACAATCCGTTGATAAAAGAAGAAAAAGGTATAAGTGGGTAGTGAACAAAATGTGTTTCTTATATTTACGTTGATCGAGTAAGAATCGCCATAATTTTGTATGTTTACTGTTTAGGTATATGTTGTTAATTATCTTCGTATTCTTATGTGTTCTTACGGCATTGTTCAACCAGGATCGGAATCTCCACCGAACGCCCCTATGGTGTCACCCCGCGACGCTGCACTCTCCGCCATCGACGTATCCCGCTTGACGCTCTGGTCGTTGTACAACAACAACAACAACAGCCCGCAACCGGACCTCGAGCCGCAACGGTATGGGTTTGTACAAATTTTAGTTTTTTTTTATTCTTGCTGAAAACTGAGTTTTCGTATTACAGTCTTAGACTAGTTAACTTCGACCGACTCTCTTATTTCTAGAATCAAGTCTCCGATTTTTAGAAATTGTGTGCATTGTGTGCATTCCAAAATAACACGATTATCAGTCTCATCAGTAACAATCTGACGCAAACGCTGAAGTAAGCGCTTGAAATTCAGAATATGTCTATTTTTCTCCTTTATGTTTACAAAATTTGAGCAGTCTCAATTCCCACAGTGTGGTGGACTGTGGCCTAAACTCTCTCTTCTCTTAGATAAGACTCATGTCCAGCAGTAGAAGAAACATCTATAGTTATATATTTATTTATTTATTAACTTACAACACGATAGTAACCACAATTTTTGATTGAACGCTTTAATATTTAGCAAAAAAGGTTGAAATTAAAGATGTAACCGTCGCTATAGATGATATTCATTTACAAGGCCTACTTTATTATCAAGGGGTTTCTTTATTATCTGTGATAGTGATACCTAAGACCGTCCCCATGTACAGCTATTTCGGATTAATTTGACAGCTGACGGCCGACATACGCTTTCCTAGTTTAAATAGGCGTTTATTATAACCTATTAGGGTAGTAGGTATCTGTTAATTTCAGTGTAATAATAACAGCGCAATTGTTCGTTTATAAATAACAACGATTTGAGTTGAGGTTATAAATCTGCTACTTTTATCATTAATTCCTATCAATGTTACCTACTATCATTAAACCTTACGCTTTCCACCTACCGCGCCGGTCTATAATTTATCTACCAACCTAATATTGTATCGAGTTCGCCCATAGTTATGCTGTAATATAGTGCGCTAACATATACTTATTCTTTGTTTTATATCAAAAAGTGCACTCAACTAACATCTCCCTTTCCTCCTCAGAGAGGCATTAAATCTAAGCGAGAGCCCGAACTCCAGCGCGAGCGGCGGCAAGCGTGAGGCGTGCCGCTCGCCGCCGCCGCCGGCCAAGCGCCGCACGCCGCGGCCGCCCTCGCCGTCCCCGCCGCGCGGCCCGCACGCGCCGCGCGCCCTCACGCCGCACGCGCCGCTCGCGCCGCACGCGGACCGCCTCAATGGAAACGCTAATGGTGTCAACGGCGCAGCTTTCAAGATCACCACCAGAGGTCAGTTCCGTCTTATCCGTCCGATCCGTCTTAGATGGTGGTAGAGTCTTATGTCGAAGGCTCGCCTGCGGCGGCACCACCGTTACACCTATTTCTGCCGCAAAGCAGCATTGTGAGAACTGCTGTGTTTCGGTT
>DWKW01000087.1:0-22394 GCA_018250115.1 Doberes anticus | reverse complement strand
GCCCAGCTACCAGCGCTGCTGCTCGACTGGCCAGCAGCCGCTCGGCCAGCATCGGAAGCGAGTCTTGACGCATACTCGACAAGGGCCTTACCGAAACACCTGCGATCAAAATAATTTTCTTTTATTTCTATGTAACTTGTGAATCTGAATGAACACAATACATACTGATTACAGTACATGATTTTCAACCCTCGTTAAGATTAATGGCATCTATACAAAACCTTAACACTTCCTTCACGGGTTAAGTCTCGAGTTAAACAAACACGAAATTGAACCTATCAATGGCACATATACTTATCAGTGGAAGAGAACAAAAAATCCGGCAAAAACCGTAAGCCAGACGCTCGGAGGAAACATTTGGTCGCAATCACGCCGCTGCAGGTCGCTTCCGCCCCGACCTGTTGCGCAAATTGCCGTTCACTATATAACGACTTACTCCTACATAGTTCTCGCTTTTAAATCTGAATGTTATCCAGTAATTAAACTAGATAGTCGACTTCTAGACGAATTACAGTTTCATGAAAATATTTATCTCTCTTCATTGCTTCGAAGCAATTAAATTATGAAGCTGTGTTGATTGTGTAGTGGCAGTGGCAGAGACGCAGGGAGACGCGGGTGGCGGGTCGAACCGTACCACTTACCTACATAATGGAATTAATTATTCCTCCAGCCAGTCTCCGCCCGCGCGTTCTTCCCAAATTATATTCAAATATTAATTTCCACGAAGAAAAGCCTTTTTGAGAGCACTTAATTAAAATTAGACAAAATCATAATTGAAAGTTCTTCTTGAGGCGTGAAGAGACCGGAGGGGAGGGGCAGCTCCTTCCTTACATTATCTACTTAGCCGTGGAATTAATTCCGGGCGGCTCTGTATTCCGCCGTCGCGCTTAATTGAACAACGCGAAATATTTTGTCCTTTCGTAACGAAAGTATGACCAACGTATTTTACAGTACGAGGAATAACTCTGCTATTGCTTTGCGATTCAACGGATAACTGATAGATTAAATAGGTTAGGTTTTTATTGTTTAACATGCTTATACAATTCCGTAATACAACATTGGTGCTATGGTGCGAATAATATTTTGGTTCTTATTTAAAGTTTCTGATTACACGGAGGCGTCACTGGCATCACGTACCGCGGGCTTATCCCATAACTTTTTAATAACATTCCTTTGCTGATTCCGAGACGAACATCGAGCCGCACGCTCGGTGTGCACGGAATTATAACGCCTAGGCATCATTTTTTTTTACTTACAACCAGGTATTTTATTCTATAAATTGTACATACAAGAAATTAATAAATACATATATTTCAATATGTAATTTAATCCTACTTATGAATTTATCCCCTTGTCTTTTAACTAACTTGTTTTATTTTGTATTTCCGTTTGTTTATTCCTAGAAATATTCATTCTTTACTTATATACATAAACATATACAATGCTATGACAATTTGTAACTCAAGTTATGAGTTATTTTTGTTTATATCATACATTTTTACTAGGTACTACTCTCTACTACTACTACTACTCTTACATTTGAATCAATTTGTACAGAGCAAATTCATCTTCAACCCATTACTCAGCTGGGCAAGGTACTACTTTCAGAGTTAAGTCCATAATCCACCACGCTGGCCAAGTACGGATTGGCGGACTTCACATGCTATTGGACCGGAGAACTCTTAGGCAAGTGGGTTTCCTCGCGATCATTTAACTCAATTGTCGCATTATTACAAACTGTTAATATACAATTACTATCAATCACCCATAATTTGGAGAGACTAAAGCTAACCGGCTTCATACTTCAGCGTAACTGTATAATTAATAACGCAAGTGAGTTTAAATTATTTGCGTATTACTTGCATCAATTTCATTATTTTTTACCTACCCCGTTAATTCATTAAAAAGTAAATTTTATGCTGGTGTTCTAAAAGGAAGTACCTAATAAAAGAATAATGTACAGTAGTGTCTACTTTTTTTTATTAAGGGCCGGGTCCCGTCGGGTGACAGAGTCGGTGATAAATTTTTAGTAGTAGACTGTGGCGCACCCTTCCGTACGGCGCTTTTTATGTGCTAAAGAGTTGTAATTATCCCCTTTTTATACGCCATAAATATTTGTCAATAACCCATACTCAATACGTTTATGGACTCGCCTGCGGCCGCCACTCCATAACTCATTATTGCGCAAGGGCTCTGATAACAGAAGTGACAACGTTCTTTTTGTTAAAGAATATAAAAAAAAAATGTGCATTAGTGGTAATGGAGAGAAGCATAATTATTTGTTCTACAATAGGTTAAGCAGTTGCTACGCATAAGAGCCGATTTGAACTTTGTTTTCATGTAAGCTCATTAAACGAGCAGCAAATTGATTTGATTATTTCAAGTAAATTCGTTTTTTTTTTACATTATTGGTTAAGTTAGTACGTATGTGCTACTTTTGAGTCTCTACCCTGGTTTCTACGTCTGATATAAAGAAAGGTAAATAATACTTTATTATACAGTTGTTACTGCCAAGTGTTTCTAGATGGACTAATTTAATGAACGCTTACTCAGGTTTAATAGGATTGAACCGGATCTATGCTTAAATACAATACTTACGTAAGAACGTTACCGAGCTACCCTGACAGATTACGTCCTCGTAAGGTTTCGGCATTTTAGGGTTAAGTACAATACCCGAATTTTATACGGCATCCCTAGCCGCGACCAAATTACTAAATACAGAACTATTATATACATGTTATATCTGTATTTAGTAACCTCTATCATGTACCTCACATGGGTGAGTTATATTATTTTGAATGTATTTGAAACGATATAATTAAAAAAGAGAAAATATTTTTTTTAAGGCATGCCAATGTCGTAACGTAATATTTCCACATACATTTTAAGATAAAGACTAATACCTGAATTGTAATTAAAATTTAATGCATATAAATATAATTACAGAACTAATGACGGTAAAAAGTCCCACATCTTAAATTTTGCTTTATCTTATAAAAGCTTTTTACCTCTGTTAAATCATATTATGTAGAACTATACCACTTATTATAACTGTACTGTTGTTAATTAATCACTGAGTGAGTAATCAACTAATCAGGGTCATTCAAGCTTAATCGTATAATGGCATATTTGAAGGGTTTCCACGTTTTACTAATACTTTTATTAATTAAGACTTTTTAATGATAGTTCGTAATATTAAACTAAATAGAGAAGGAAAATTAAATTCTTAATAACGAAGTTCCTCATATATTATATTAAACGTTACCTTACTTATATGAAAGAAGTATGTAGAATCATATTCACGTATTCATCTTTATCGATAGCAACAAAAGATGTTATAACAAAAACAATACAAAAAACATATTTACATTTCGTAGCAATGTGCTACGCGCGACATACGGAAGCTGTAGCACGGCGCTACACGCTCACCGCTGACTACGGTTCACTGAATCTGCAAAAGCTCCCGTAAATGCAAATAAACCATGTGTGCGGCGGTGGCGGCGCGCCGGCGGCCAATCGCTACGCGCGCTACACGCATGTCGTATGCCGCTAACTTTTGAAACTTTACACACATGCAATTACAAATTCAGCGTACCGTTACAGATAAAGTAATGAAAAATCCACAAACCTCGGGAGTTCTGAGACGATTGCAGCGATAAGGCCATCTCACACCAACTTCACGAAAAATATTCATTCATTTATTTCCACTACTATCAGAATTTTATTTGAGGATTGTTAAAGTTAACTTTATTTGTTTGTATTCAGAATAAATATTGAAGTTCGAAATATAAGCGATCCTATAGAGTCGCCGCAAAAAAGATGTTCCGACGGCACGGACTCGCGATCAAGAATGTACGAAGCTCGCAATGCGAGCGCACTCTGTGGAACCTACCACAACACTGGCGGTGGAGCGGCGAGCTTGGCCGGCCGCCCCTCCGCGATAAACACACCCCCACGCTCCTCCCCTGCCCCCCGGCACCCGCACACCGCCCCGGTGCACTCCACGTGCACGCAATGCATTCACTTTTTATGACCGTTACTACATTATGTTCCTTTCCTACCAGTTTTTTAGCCCTCCGTAACGAGCACCACATAAGCACTTTTTATGTTTACGGCCGGCTTCTGTACGGACGGGCGGTACTTTCTTTTGGAACTAATTTAGGAACAAATTTAGACTTTTGATTGTCTACCGGTAAGTAGGTTATTGTTTTTTTTACATTTTAACAGTTGATAGACAAGTACATCTAATTCCTGAACTCGATTTTTTCAGTACTGAAAAGGCTTTAGGAAACTAAAAGCAGAAGAAATGAGTTGGTAAATAGACAAACAAATATGTCTAATTATTAATGTTTCACTATTATTACTTGGAGAGGATAATTCATTTTATTAATAATGGATAATTAAATCAATTGATTTGATTCGTAAACGTTTATCTAATTTTTTTAAATTGTATAATGCAAAATTCTATATTTTTTACCCTCACCTTTGTTCATGCCATACCCAAATTTTCCCTGTCGTCTACTCCTTCTTTAATCCACACGATAGTTTAAAACGAAACGAAAGAAAGCTCTGGCGATCCCAGATAAAAGAAAGGGCAGAAGAAAACCGCGGTGAAACACGTGGTGGGAAATAGTTGCGGCTCAGCTGGGTAACCCCAGGATTGAATGTGGACTGACAAAGAAGAACAAGTATCGATGACTTCTAGATATATTAAAAGGCAAGGAAGGAGATTGAGTCGCAATTATTACTACATGCCTAGTAGGTAATAACGTAATTTTTTATGTTAATAGAATACCAAACGAGCATGCAGGTCAACTTATGTTAAGTGTTTATTACAGCCAATGGACATCCACATTTAACCTCAACTAGAACGAAAGTCCTCATGAGGACTATGTTTGGAAAGCCTCTTGTCTGGTGTCTTCTGTCTAACCACACCTTTCAAACCGAAACACAGCAGTTATCACACTGCTGCTGTACGGCAGAAATAGGCGCAGCGGTGGTGCCACCGCAGGCGAGCCTTGGACACAAGACTCTAACGCCATCAAAATTTTGAATGTGTGTTTTTAACCTTACTGGACAATGATTTAAACAAAATTATTGATGGGAATAAAATAAAACATAAAGAGGACATCGATGTTTACTGACTTGGTAAACAGAAAGTGCGTGTAAATTTAATCACATTAGCTCACTGTTTTTTATAATAACAATGTTCCACTAGTCACTACACATAGTCATTAGGTTAATCACATTCTTACTTTTAATTATTTGACTGAAATTACATTAGGTTCACTTCCAATAATCGAATTATTTAAGTAGATTATGATTACTCATAAGTATTTTCTAAAAAAATCATAATTCTACTAAAATGTATTAAATTAAGCCATAAAACAAAGTTTTACTAAATATAATTAGTCTCGGTCAAGTTCGTTATTAGGTTTAAACTTGAGTAGTTTTCTACAGCATTGTTCATTCATTTTTGTATTCTAATTCGTAGTTAGTTTGATTCAATATTGTGATGACAAATTAAATTTCACTTTTCGTAACATACATATTTTTGATAAAAGTACTTTACTCTTTAAACTTACTTGCTATCGATATATTTGACTATCGGTATATCGCATTAATCATTGCCCTGTTATTGTCATTCAGATACCCGAAAATACATAGAGCTGGAGTTAATAGGTATTGTGACTACCAAATTTGGCCTTCAATAGTCCCGAGGCAGCTATTGACTCAAGACAACACGCATAAAAAGCATAAGTGTCGGGACTCGGTGGCGTATCGTGTAAATTAAGCGTTTTTATCGCGCGAGCGGCTGCGGCTATTTTTACCATTTTTACTATTTATACCATTTTAGAGAGCACGCGCGCGCCGCCCCAGCTCGATGCAACTTTTTTTATACCTACACGAGGAAATGGTATTTGTTTAATAACACTATAATAAGGATATTCACTCTGACAGGCGAGCATATTCTTAGGCCTCGGAAAAACCAAATTATTGTTGTTTGATAATGTTGTTACGTGTACGACATTGATGAGATTTTAACATACGCTAGTTTTCAACAATAAGTTAAATAACATATTTCGGCTAAAACAACTGGTAATTATCTGTTTGAAGTTGGTAGCATCTTTTAAGCTACAGTAGGCGCATTGTTTGCGCTAAATCAAAAGAAAGATTATTTTTAGAGAAAACAGCACAGTTCTTTTCAAAACGCACGGCAAAAAAGGTTATTGGTTTTTTAAGAACTGCTCCACCTGCTGCTGTCGCGTGCCTTTCCTTGTCTAAAAGCCGACTCTTAGGTGCTTACTTATAAGGTTCATATTATTATTGATGTGCTTGCAATGAGTTTTTTAACATAAGAATTTTAGTCCGCTTTATTTAGGTGCATTATTCCCGTGGCAGGATGTTTAGGTTTGTTATCTCGCACACGCTGGCGCACCTTGCCATGGTTTCGGGAGCAGACCCCAATGTTTTAGCAGGATATCTATAAATTAGACAACAACAAGATCTTTGTCCCGCCAATATTCGCAGATAAGGAATTGTGGTCGTAAGTATGGCAGGTGTTTGCAAGATCTTATCTTAGACTAATATAACGTATTTTCAATAATTAAGGTTGCTAAACTAACAAATTAATGTGGGGTCGCATGTATAAAGATCTATTAATTATTTAAGGATGGAAGCTGGATATCTTTAGACATTAATTATAGTGGAGTCTTGTACCGACGGCTCGCCTGCGGCCGGCGGCAGCACTCCAACACCTACATATTTCTGCACATAATTTCAAACATTTTGAGGTGCATGTGGGGAATCGAACTCGAA
Organism: Doberes anticus; assembly: GCA_018250115.1. Classification (NCBI taxonomy): domain Eukaryota; kingdom Metazoa; phylum Arthropoda; class Insecta; order Lepidoptera; family Hesperiidae; genus Doberes; species Doberes anticus. The sequence continues at coordinate 15,575 of DWKW01000087.1, read as the reverse complement.
TTCACAACACCCGAAGGTCGATTTCAAACCACTAAGCCGCAAATTTACTTTTCATTCTATAATAACAATATCTCAATATTCAGTTTCCTTGGATATTATTATATTGTAATGACATGTCATTGACATTGAAATGCCTAATCATTTTACTTTCGAGTACACAATATCGAGGTCGAGAAATTTGGTCACTCATAAATCAAGTTGGATTTGCGCTATGACGTGCGTGTTATTCCTAAGAGAAGCATAAAGACTGAAAAGATGATATGATAGCTTAAAAGATGATAAAAGGCGTTATTATAGCTCAAAATGACGATTATTAGATGGATTGACCGTGACAGACACCGTATAATTAAATATAGGTACAAAAAATAAATGCTTTCGTTAAACTATAGTGTGTTCAAAAACCGCTTTTCCACATGTAAGGACGTTAAGATATGGAAAGTCTAATACACTTAATAGGTCAACTTGTATCCGTAGTACAGTCAGAACCAAAACCAATCGCATAAAAACTTTAAATTCGCGTTCCAGTTGTTTGAAGCTTTGTCAGCAAAGCAAAGATGCTTTGATAGGAAACCATAAGGCTATTGTTCTTAAAAATCAAAGGACGTATTTCTTTTCTTACAAATTAAACGGAACCGTTCAAATCTCTTAACACTTTTACTTTCTCTTACTTGTAGTTTAGCCAGTTATTGTTGTATGAGTCAGTGTTAGTACAACAATACATTCTTAGTTGTCATTATAACGGAAGAATAGATTAAAATAATAATAAATATTTCAACTTTTTGGTGCCACGTAATACGTACGTATAAGCCTCACATCATAATTACAAATACATTTTTTTTTAAGTTAAAGGATTGCAAAAGCATGAAGACCTTCTGTAAATTGGTCACTGCAGTCCATGGTCATTTCCATCTAACCACACACAACGCCGTGTCCTACCTGATATGTAAGTGAAGTGTGCCAATAATATCCTACAGCCTCGCCTACAGCCTCGAAATTCATTAGCTTTCTTTCAGTTATCTGAGGAAATATTAAAACTCTTTCACATTCACACGTTTCACGTGATGTACCTACGTTGACATGATAGCAAAGAAAATCGCAAATATTTGGAAACTAACTACTATTTATTTTGTCACCGCTAATCCTTTAAAGATACTTGACGTTGGTATGTAAAGCAATTGAGAAATCTACATACAGATTTATGATGGTGTTAAGAGTGTTATGTTGAAGGCTCGCCTACGTCGGCAACACCGTAGCAATCACCTCCGTAAAATAGCAGTGCTATGTTTGGTTTAAGGGTTTAGCTAGGCAGAATATACTGGACCAACTTCCAACCCACCTACAGATAGGACATCGGATCTATTCGAGGATGGATGTGAATGTAGGTGCTAAATATAGGTATAAAAGGTAAGAAAAGGTAAAAAAAAATGTACTTTTCGGTTCTGCTAATGACATAAAAATCGCCATTTAAACGTTAATGAACCCAAATTAAAAGATCCGATTTACAAAAATTAGCTTCCTAAATGACCCACAGCAGTGTGTCATAAACTAAAAGTTAAAAGCGAAAGTTTAAGAACAAAAGACCGCCTGTCACAAAGTGTACCGACATGCGCAAATTGCTTGCAATTTGTCCTATTGCGTTTATATGTTAAACAAAGGAAATTTATGCGTGTTGTTTAAATTGGAGTACAACCCGATTTTATGACACCGGCCGAAGCATTGTTTAGTGTGAAATGAATCCTTGCAAAATTTGTTGTTAGAATAAATACTAAAGCCGGTTGCCGAGACAATAGACTTGTCCGGCGAATTTTTTACATAAATCTGTAAATAAACTTTTATTTTTGGCGTTTTCTGTGTTGTGTTAGTACAATTTTAATGAAATGTTAGCAAACCTGATTACCTGATCGACAATTATTACTTTTGTACTGTGATTGTGTACAATGAGATACGCTCCCTTCCGTGTGAACGACAGATGTGCGGTAGCGCCGCCGAATTTATATAAAAATTGTGAATATTTCATTCACATTATTACGCACTCGGCCGTTACGAATCAATCGCATACAATAAACCGAGTTTTAGCCAGTTTTTTTTTTATTGTATTTGTTGGCGATTTTAATGTAAATTTTAGGTAAACTATACAACCTGGTTTATTATAAGTATCACAAAGGAGTGGCGGTTAAACGAGAATCAATGAAAAGTATTATAACAATCTTTGATTGATTACAAACTTGTTTAATTGATTGACGTTTTATACCTTCTATGCCATGTGTCATGTCAAATTAAATTTTTATATTTGTGAAATGTGTATTTTAATTGCACCGATATTTCTTAATTTTTTTTTAACTTATTAATAAAAATTTGCTGGAATTATACTTGTCACATTTTTTTGGTGAAGGTACCGAAATAAAATAATATTCACATTCATGTAAAATTCAAATTCTAGGAAACATACTAATATCGTAACACGGTAATAACTATCTCTACGCGTATTCATCTACTAAATCATGCAGGTGAGAGCATGCGACAATCGTAAGAGAATAAAATATAAAATATAGCCTTTAAAGGATTCACATTGAATATTTATTCCCGCCGTGTAGCTCCGTCCGAGTTTCTTTTGTTCTCGACGGCCGTTTAAACTTTTGATTCTGCACCGGGGACAGTCAACTGGACCCTCTATATTGACAAAATACCCAACATTCGAGGCTTTTATACATCAAAAAAGAACTTTCACACTATAACAATGGGGTTCAGATTGGGCTATACCAGTTGGAACAAGATACGTCGTTCGGATAGTGGCAGGTGGCTATTTCTATGCTTGCGTCATGGACTCTCCCCTTCCGGGTGTGATGAATAATTCCCTTTTTCTGTCGGAGAGAATTGTCCTTGCGAACTAGCCCGGCGACTCGATACGCACCGCCGGTCTTTCCGCATAAATGTGAGTTATATATCCTTATATATCCACTTACGACTTATAGAACTACTTCAACTTATGGTTGAAAAAAAGAGTAGATAAGTGTAAGGGATTTTTTTTTATCTCAACTGTACATTATGACCCCTCATTTTTTTGATGCATTTTAGATATAAAGAATATATTGCAACAAACAATTATACAACAAAAGTCGTTTGAAATATCTAATTATAAGAACATTACTTTTATATACAAGTTTACCTTTGATGGTGATAGAGTCCTTTGTTTAATCTGCTGCACCACCGCTTCACCTGACTCTGCCGTAAAGCAGTAGTGTGAGTACTGCTGTGTTTCGGTTTCAAGGGTGTAGTTAGGCAGAAGACACTGGACAGGGATTCCAACTCAGCCTTTAGTAGCAATGCATTCACGTACAGGTGGGACTTCTGTCCTAGTTGAGCTTAGACAACATAGATGGCATGGGCTGCAGTGACCACTTAACATCATATGGCCTGCATGTCCGTTTCCTATTCTGTTGATATAAAAGAAAACCCCTATTTAGTTACTTAAGAACCGTGTTAGTTGAATTCGATGAATTCTGAGTATATTTGTCACTACAATCTAATGTAACCCTGTTAGTCAAGTCAATGAAGCGAAAAAATCACTGAAACCTATGAATCCGTCATAACGGTCCCGTGTTGATGTTTATTTTAGAAATATTGGTTTTCGTGTAAATATTATTTACCTTTACGTGTTTATATGTAAATCATGCAGATGAGAGCATGTGAAAATCGTTAGATAATAAAATAAAGCTATTAAACGATGCTACTTTGACAAACGTGTATGGGTTTAACAATTTTATGCTGACTTTATACAAAACTGTTCTAATAAAGAATATACATTCTTATAAAGAAAAGTTTCGAATCTTTTTAACAGCTTTCAAAAATGAACATCACAAAAGATGTTTTTTTCTAAATCTCTGTTATTGGTAATGTTTCAAATGTACTTCTGTAGTAAAGATTGAACACAGAATAGAACTTTTCGAGAGTAATCATCAAGGAATATAAGGTGTATTTCTTTTATCATTCAAATATTTAAACTAAGTATTTTCGTTCCTCTAACAAAATGTTTTTAACTTGAAACAACATTTTAAAAGTTAAAACCTCAATTTTCGCAACTAAACATATAGCTGCAACAGATTTTTAGAATTGTTTTTTTCTACATCCAGTTATCGGAATGTCATTGCCAGAAAGATCTCGCCCGATGCGGCCGATCGGTCAGCGTTCGATCACTCCTTCTTTCCAATTCCAACCCCATTCATAAAGTCTTTCAAACGTCTCGCGCTCTTTGTGTCCCCGCTGCGCACTCCTTCCCGATCGCCAAAACTGTCACCTTTTGTGACGTCCGCGACTCGTCTTATCCGCTGTCAAACGTCTTGCACAAATTCAAAAATAACATCGACTTATTTTTTTTTCTGAAGACCCTGTGCAAACGTTAGATAAGTTAGCGTTTGGACTCTTTGTTTGATGCAAACAAGGGACATGTCCTGTCGCTTATCTGTTTCTATTGATCGTATGAATGAATTCAAATATATGTAGATAACCAAAAAGGTAAGATTTCAATCGCTTTTCTTGTAACCGGTTTTATTTTGTTACGCTATCCGTATATTATGCATCCCAGTTTAGATGCCCCAGTTTGTCTACTCTACAATAACGATGAACTTTGATAGAATTTTTAAATGTGTTTTCATAGCATTAAAAGTAACAATAATACCTACTTACGTAATAAAAAATAGGTACGACATTTACAATTATTAAGTACGATTATAAATTATGAAAAGATGCTTACAAAAAATCATTAAATATTGAAAATGTCTAAATTAAGGTAACTGCCAAACGACACATAATTTGACGAAACGATGCCACACGACACAATAGCCTCTTAGTTTGACATCAATTCGCAATTTTTTAAAATACAAAACTTACATATGCACTCGTGCCGCCGCAGGCGATGCCTTCTATTGTGACGCAACGAAATGCATAATTTGTCGAGCACATGTCGGTTTTTTACCTTAAAACGGCGTAAAAAGTGACCTACAGAATGAACGATAGGTAACGGGAATCTATTTTATAATATCTATTGAATACATTTTGACCCGTGGACATTTGACAACAAAAAAGGAAGTCCAGGTGTGATTATTCAAAAAGGAGATCAGGATTTTTAAATACTGTTATTTTTTACACAAGTTTGAATATTGTAAATTGAGTTTTTTAGAAGACACGTGTCTAAGAATAATTTTGTCTGTCATGTCACGTCTAGTTACCGGTAAGAACATCGAAACAAGATTCACGATAATTCGCTTTACGTAGAGAAGAACTATTAGTACCTCAATTTTTCCCATATCCACACTCACAATGTTTATCTATTTCGACGAAGTAGAATAGTTTTTCAGAACGTAACTAGAAGCAATTTATACCCTGCTGAGCTAAGGAATCGGTCACATGTACGATCTTCAAATCAAAGGAGTAAAATATATTAAATAAATGTTAAAACTATTATTAAAACTTTCATTCCATTAGCTTTTCAAAAATATGAACGGAGTAGCAAACGAGCAGTCACGCAGGCCTGGTGTTAAATGGTCAGTATAGCCCATTTATATCAAGATCCAACCTCAAATAAACGTATGGCGCAGTGATAAACATGCCGGTGTACTGTTCGAAGAGTCCTGGGTTCGATTCCCTTCGGGGTAGAAATTTGAATGCAGAATTATATTTCTGTTCCTGCTTCTGTTTGTTTGTTTGTTTTTTCGTCAATAATCTTACTTTCGCAGGGCACGTGAAACAATCTTATTAGGTGTTATCGTTAGATAGCTGCCGGTAAGTAAAGATAAGAAAATATCTCAAAAACGTTCAAACAAAAGAGAATTGTCCAAGAAACAAAAATATAAATATCTTATGTAACAAAAGGGGTTTAACTTATCATTAATATTTTCTGTACAAGGAAAATAGAACAGTATGTAGTCATCTTTACAATCGGACATAGCAAATCCTTTCCAATATGTTGACGTGACGTGAGTGGCGGCCAGCCGAGCTTTGTAGCCCTCGTCTGCCTCTGACAACGAAACAGCCCTTTGCACAACCTCTCACGCCAAGTACTCCCTTTGACGTCCAATTTCCAACAGAAATCACAAAGTCCAATGTTATCGACGTCTCTATTTCGAGAATATATACGACAAAACAAATGTCTCCTTATTGTCAAGTAGTTCAAATATGTAAGAAGCGTGTTCTGTTTACACCTTAGAAACACCTTGTGATCAAATAAGAATGTGAAATAACTAGAATACTAAAGTTTATAAAAAATGCAGACTTCAGACTCAGAGATGAGAGAATTTAGGCCATAGTTCGCCATGCTGACCAAGTGTGAACGGCGGACTTCACGTGCCTTTGAGAACTTTATGAAGAACTCTCAGGCATGCAGGTTTCCTCACGATGTTTTCCTTCGCCGTTAAAGCGAGCGATAATTAACTTATAATACGCACAGAGTTTTGAAAATTTGAATAGATTATATTTCGATAAATTGAGGTGCGTGTCCGGATTTGAACCTTGACCCACCATAGTGGGGTCGAGATGCTTAACCACTAGGCTATCACTCACTACTACCTACTTTAATTATTAAATTACCTAATTTATGTAAAATACTTATATTCTACACTCTGTTTGTGTAACTACGTGTTTTGCTAATCGTGACAATTGTATTAGAACTTCATGACGTTTATTGGATTAAGACGATTAGACTGCGTCAGAATTGTCCAATAAAAATGCTCTAAAAATAAAATAAAATAAAAGCATTGATCGGATTACCTACTTCGAGGCAGGGCAGCTGCGGCCCATTTACGGACACGTAATTTTTTTTTGTTGCATTTTGCAGATATCTATCACGAATTGCATCATTCAACATGCACTCCATACTTCCGATTGCCAAAGTCCAATTTCAATTCAATTCGGACGTATCTAATTCAAAATTCATTAATCTTCCGAAGCTATGGTGAGATCTGCGAACCGATACATCCACTTGTGCATGGTCAGTTGCTGACAGGAAATTGATTGTGTTCATAATGATCGCTTTCGCTACATCAACGTACCTCGTTATTGTACCTGCTAAAATCTATTTATGTTATACTTATGTATCTCCATCTGCGTTGCAAGTAATTAATTAGTAAAAGGTTTAAAAGGAAGTTTACACAAACATATAATAAAACAGTAACAGGATGTCAGTTATATTTTTAAATGTTCTTTCTAGATTCTGTTAGTTTAGATATCGGTTTTATTAATAAGTATAACTAGAAGTATACATTTTATTCAACTTCACAAACATGTTCTTTAGAGCATAAAATAGCGTATAAGGCACATCAGAGTAATCTATATTTATATTTTTATAAAAAAAGGAACTAACGTACGTACCGTTTTTTCGTGCCTACAGCATTCTTCTTTTAGCACCTTTTTATATAGAATTTAAATTCTATGATTTCTCTTCGTTATCTTAGACTTTAAAGGTCATCTTTGTCATTATTAATAAAATTTATTCCACGTTTATTTTAGTCTTAAAACTAAATGTTCTTAATTCAACATCCTTTTGTAAGGAATGAAACGCGAAAGTATAGTCATAAAAAACTCCCGGTAAGATCTAATATTATACAACAGCAAAGCCACGCCAGGAAGGCATGTTTTAAAATAGGTATTTTTTATCATCCGTATAAACACATTTAAAAATTGCATTTGCGAAAAGGACAATTACGTATTGCGCTTTATATACCTGTCCAATGTGACAGACCTTTAGAAGATTTTGGTGTTGAAAAAGAGCATTTAATACAGATTTGTCATTGTGTGGGCGCACCTATGTCACTCAAAAGGATATCAATTGTAACTATTAATCAAAACGACATGATGAGCCGTGTAAAAATCTTCGCACTGACGGTTATAAACACGAGGAAAAATTTAATTTTTACAGTCCATTGATGACGTATTAATTAACAATATAAATGACATGATATTATAGACAATATTATTTACCCCTTATATTAAACATTACTGCGGCTAATAAAATATTATAAATATGTATATATTATATAACAGCAAACGGATACTACAGAATTCGATCATATACATCTGGGGTATCACTATTTTTTATTATTGTATTTGTAGTATTGTGTTAATATTTTACCACCAAATATGAAAAAAAAATTCATAATAATTTTTGCATTAAAAGGCATCGCCTCAAAAATAGCAACAAGTACCTAGTTGGATTGCTCAATGGATTGAAACTTTTTCTATGGGTCAACATAATGCCATGGAATATTATATTTCTCGTAAGAAAATATCCCATTTCCGCATCTTCCCACAACAATGAGTACGCCATCGAACTATTCAAATATTGCACGGCGTGGGTAAAGGACGGACTTTTTTGCGAAGCGAGCGAATTAATGGATAACCAAAACCGATGTAAAATAAAAAACGTACTTATTAAATGTTGGTTTCACGTAATAACATGTTGGTGGTTTCTTTCATTGTTTCCACGACCAGCGCCGAGATATCCGGTTACGGCCGTTAAATATTTTGCCTCTCGATGAAAGAGAAACTTGGTAGTTTTTGCTATGAAATTTAGTTTTTGCTCCATGAACGCGGAAGTCGTCTACGCTTTATGCAAAAACTGGATTTTGGAATCAATTTCGCTTTTACATTCAATAACCGCCATCGGTCGTGAGTAACATGCAATTATGTTTAAACATTTCATTTCATCAGTAACGAACGTCGACGGTAATTGCGGTTAAGGCATTGTTAAAATTTTGCAAATATAGAGGAGGCCATTCGTTATCAACGCGTAGCGAGCTACTCATAATTTAAGGCATTAATTGAAATATCTGCTTTTCTCCGAATTAAAAGAATTTTCGCCGGGAACATTTATCAATTCTACAAAGAGAGTGAAACCTCTCTCAAAAGAAGTCTGCGTCGGACAGATTTAATTTGTTGCAAAGGCCTTTATAATTGGAACATAAAGATTGTAAGTAATTAATTTTCGCTGCGAGTCAGAAGCAAAGAGGCTGTGCATTGAGCGGCGAGCAGCGGCCGCACCGCGCCTAATTAATATTAATGACGTCGGGAGGCGCCGGCACCACCGCTACCTTAAACTCCTGGCTATGCGCCACCTAGCTACGGTAAAAAATCTTTTCGTACCTATTTTTAATCTGTTTTAAGGCTTTTTCTACAAAATATATGTAAGTGTACTTCTGTTATTGTACTCTTAGAACAACTGGCTACCGAAAGGATGATCGTTTTTTTTTTGCCATAAACGCTATAATATTCATCTGACACCAGCTTCATATATACAATCACCATATATGTATTTGTTAAAGATCCTGAAATAACTTACTTATCATATTCTATAATAAACTTACTACACTTTTTTATACATTTGTAATTTTCTAAATTAACTTCTGTTTATAAGGGTGTCGAGGTGTGTTTTACTACGATAGGAAATAACCACTAAGATTAGTGCCTGAAAAGTTAGAATTACTTTAGCAGTCATAAGTCGGTTTTACTTAATGTAAATTAGTATTAATGTAATCAGCATCACCAGTGTGTTACAAGGTTTTCACACTGTTATATTATCCGCTGTTAATTGTCGCGACACGATCGACGTGTGAGGAGGTGGCGCTGTGTCTGGGAGGCGGTGGTGGCCGGTGAGCGATGGGTCGGCGCTAAAAGCCGGACGGAAGCCGCGCTGCCCGGCTCCGGTTACACCAACCGTGGGATCCCATGCAAACATGTTCAGGGCTGCCCAATGTACTCCACAAATTGCGTCATAATTTGGTACTTCACTAATCATAATTTGTGCTTTGCAAGCGTACGCTGTCGTAGACGTATGAAAAAAATTAACTTTTTCAGTTTTCTTCGCACCAATATTTGCTCATATTTGCTCGAGTTCATGGACGACGGTAACCGCTTACAATCAGATGGCCCGTATGCGTATCATTGGAATATTAACGTAGCTCAATGAAACAATGTTCGTGTTACAGAATAACGACTTTACAGAATAACTGGCTGACAACACTGTTATATCGTTTTTTGTTTCAATAAATGATGCTAAAAAGTTCTAGAATTTTAACCAACTGAACAGTTCAACAGCGATAGTTACAGTGCTCCTTCGATTAGAATTTGCAACATACTCTACATTCCTGTTTCAAAACTTTTTCTAGTAGTATATTGAAGTATGTATCTACATATATCCTGGATTAGAGTAATACCATTGGTATTTATTTACGATTGCACTACATGAAACGCGTAGGACTTTCAAGAGTACTAAAAGGACTTATCGTGAATTATGTCCTCCTGTCCGAGCATTTATTATGGTACAAATGTTTTTCGATATGAAGGTGTTCGAAGCCCCTACTAATGTAGCTTTGTAAAATTACAGATCTAAGGTATACTGAGTAGGAGTTTGTGAAAGGATGTTATTAGCCAGCGGACTAGGAACATTGTTGTCATCTGTCCAAGTTTTATGTCCTATTTCAACGTTATAGCAGTACGCCTCGCTAAAGTTGCAAGCCACCGTCCGATTTGTAAGCTTCTAGGTAAACAAAATCTTTAAGAGAAGTAATATAATTACAGTTAAGTGAGTGATTTAACCAAAAGGCGTTAAGAATGCGGACTTCCCGGTCGAGGGTTCAAATCTCCGCACGTATGTACCTCTTATTTTTCGAAATTATTATTTATAGTTATTTCTCAATTATGTGCGTATTGTTATAAAATAATTGTACTTGCTTTAACGGTAAAGCTTACGAAAATGATGTTTTTGTGAGGAAACTTTAAGAGTTCTCGATAATGTTCTCAAAGGCATGTGACGTCCGCCTATCCGTACTTGGGTAGCGTGGTGGACTACGGCCTAAACTGTCTCGTCTTAGAGGAGACCCGTGCCCAGCAGTGGGATAATAATGGGTTGGTGATGAATATAACTACATATGTAAATTTATGCACGTAATATATCTCTGAAAAACATCGGTTCCAACGTCCGCTGAAAGCAATTTAAATTATGATGTAGCTAGATAGGTCAGACAGCCTACATGAATCTTGCTACTTTTTTTACTAAATACAAACTGGTAGAGTTGTTTTTGGTAGCCCTGATATTATTGCACAAAACCAGCGCTATGTATATTCCGCGAAGTCTTCCTGTGCGTCCATATGCGAGTCATCTCGTCCTTAGCGTGTAATCATAAACAAAAACCACACCCGCTTTTGTTTTTATACACCACTTGCGACGTGATCCCACTCTGTCTACCATTTGGACATTCGGACCGACTTGGGTTACACGAGCAATGCGAGAATAATTAATTTGCCATTTGAATTATAAATCAGGGACTTAACTGAACTTTCTTAAAATTCTCTTAATCTTTATCCATTAGGATTAGCAACCAACGTTCACTGACACATATATATACAAAGTACAGTCGTAGACTTAAAACAACAAAACTTCTATTATAAACAGTTAGAACACAACCCAAAATTATTGATATACAAAAATACTCTATATTACTTTGAAAAAACGTATTAAAACGCCTTTTGAGTTCGCTTTGCGAGTACGAGTAAATAATAATGTACCTACCCCCGGATTAATAAATCAAACCTATGTGAATATGTTATATAAAAAATACATAATATAGAAATAGGTCAGAGGGTCCTGGGTTCGATGGGCTATGAGTTTGGAGCGTTAATTATTTATTATTTTTATTATCAGTCCGTTTAATTCATGAAAAATATATAAGAGTATCGTAGTCTAACAAGGGACCTTTACGATTTTATCATAATATCCTACGGCTGTGATCTGTTCTGATACAAAATTGTAAAGGTCAAAGTCTCTTCAACAGTAAATTTCAATAAGGTTATCATATATTCGAAAGGTCAATTTAATAGTTGATCTTTTTTAACTTTTAAAACTAGTGTGTTAAAACTTCACAATTTTCTAACTTATTAGCAACGACGCATAATTTTAATTAGTAATGTTCAGTATTCGTAGATCTCACATTACAGATAAAATAGGAAAGACGAAAACCACTATATTATGTAATGTAATTAAATTCTAATCGACGCTACGTACACTAGTGCCTACCGCACGAAGATAACCTATATAGGTTTTGTTAATGCATACTTTCCGAATATAATAATATGTATTGCTCTGAGAAATATCAAAAATGTGAAAATATAATGTCTTGAAAACAAAAGGCTTATTGTAAAAAAAAGGAAGAGTTTTTTTTATCTTCATGCAATCTAAAAATAATCATTGCATAATAATTTGAGATATAAGTATTTTTCCATTTTGAAATGTATAAACTTGTATCTATTTGTCGGCTTCATTTGTAAAAGAGCGAAGCAAATGTAGGTAAGAAGGTTATAATCGAAGTTAAAGTGGGTTAAGCAAAAAGCGGCATATGGTTTATTGTAAAAAAATATTTGAAGGGCACGATCTGCACGTGTGTACATCTTAAGAGTGCAGGCAAGCGAAAGTTTTCGCGTGCGGCAACTCGGTATTGACGTTCGACACCAATTTTTACGCACTAGTAGCTAAAACGTGACAAATTGATAAGAGAAAGAGAATTCTTACGAACACTTGAAGCATACAAGATACAAGGTACGAGGAAACCCAGGTCCAACACCTTTCAAACACATTGTTAACGAAATGTCAACTTTTAGAGTATTATTACTTCTTCTAAGTTTCCTGCGAATCGCAAAAATTACTCAACTGAAATACAGCAATGGATCTGTAGAAACAAGCTTGGTACATACAAGTACAATACAAACAGTATAAGTGTGTACCGTTTTCTGGAAATGTAAACTCATTTCTCGTGCCAATATGTAAGTAAGGTACTTACAAGTAGGTAGCGAATACTGACTAATGTTCTCATATTTTGCAATTTTCTGTGGTCTAGCAGTGCAGCGAAGCGGCACTTTACAAGATCGTTCAAGCCACTAGAGTGTGTAATCACTCGTTCGCAAGGTATTGTGCCGCAGACCGACAAACGTCGATTCGTGCTTTGATACAAACTTATTTGACGATACATAAAAGGGCTGCAATTATTATTTATGTTTAGAGATTTACACTATTTACAAACTCTCTAAGCCCGTTGAACTGTACATACATATATGTACTCGTGTGATAAGGTCTAACTTCACTATATGGCTTTCAATTGTTCTTTTAATTGCTCTGTATGTAGTCTATTCAATGTAATTATTCAACAGTAAGTTAATATTTTGTATCGTTTGATAGTATCAAGCATTTTTAGAACGAAGTACTCGTATCTACCTAGCACGATACGTAAATTATCGGTACGTTTACTTATTCATAAGACTAATAATAACATCGCCGCAACTGTTTACGTCCAATATTAAATATATATATATAAATTAGTTTTTCTATTAAGTGATCACTGCAGCTCTTGGACATCCACGTCTAACGTCATATAGCACCGTAGTTCTAAGTTGAATGTGGATCGTTGCTGCTCATGAAAACTAAATGCCTCTTGTCTGCCTAATCACACCCTTCAAATCCAATCACAGCAGTGTTCATACTGCTGCTTCAACAAAATACTACTTCAATATTATGATCTGATATAATCTTAATACATATTCGGTATCGAAACAGTTACTGAACACTAACAATATCTAACCCACACGTGGGTGAATAAAAAGTTCATTATTCTTTCTCTCGCCGTATTTAACAAAGGTCGCGATTGAAAGTGCAAGTGTTGCAATAATACTTCATCCTACATCTCCTCGTGCATTCCGATCCTTTTTCTCTCGACTCTGTTGTTTGTCTGCCGAATGCAAGTTATAAATGATCGAAACTGCGATATCGATTTACAAAATCTTCACCTAGTGTAAAAATAAACCTTATTCTGCAGGACATACGATATTCCTAAATCTTTATACTTTGCTTCAAATACAGTAGAATACTTACCTGAATAAGGATAGCCTTAAATTTACTTGGCTTTTTCTATTTGAATTGTCAAATTTGAAAATGATTAACTTTTGTTTTAAACATTCTTTATATACCTACATCTAGCTTTGTACCTTCTTATTTACCTGTATCCGGTTTTTATTTTCACTACCTTAATTATTTAATTTTACAATCGGTTCATAAAGAAAATTGTTAGTTGCTTAAAGTGTAGCTTCGTTAAATAAAAATAGTGTATCCTTTCACAGAAGAGTCCACAGGCCGAAGTAATTAACCCATTTTTTTGTCAATCCCATATAGATTTGATTTATTTTAGGGCCCTTTTGAAATAGAAGAATTTGCGAAATATTGCGGCCCAATGAGCACAGCCAGTGTTGGTCAATCTTTCCTTTTTTTAAAAATTTACTTCAAAAATATCGGTGAATATTGAAAATATTTTAATGAATCTGTAACTGGAGAAAAGGTATTTTTTACCTTTCTTATTTCCAAACCATTTTGTATTGAAATTCCTGTGTAATTGACTATAATGTTATAAATTCAATATGTTTTTTACAATTTTATGCAAATAATCAAAAGTGGTGAATGAATATTTATGTGTATGTATACATTTGTGCAAATAAATGTTTTTGTCTTTTATCTTTAAAAGTACGTAATAGCAAAGAACAAGCTGCCGTACTTTGAGAACCGTAATATCCAGTAGGCCCCGTCAGGACAGGCGATTCCGGGAATAGTAAAAAGCGCAGGTATACGTCGAGAGTGAAAGGGTCGATGCAATTCGAGACTATCCCAGTTTTACTGCATCCTACTGACCTTCGCCGTTTTTGTGGCAAGGATCAGTTGAACCATTGATAGACGAACTCCCTCGCGAATGTAAAGTAGACACACGTGGGAAATAGTCCTTCCATTTAAGCGATCACCCGATATTGCATTATTTGCATTCTCCCGATACTAGTTTTATTTGCCTTTTGAATAGAACGCAAGATTTCTGAGAAATACTTAATAAAAATTCATACGAAAGATTTAAGCTCCTGATATGCACGAACAATGAGTTATTAAGACGAGATTTACTAAACGTGAAGATTCATGATGTGTATAATGATATACGAGTAGATAGGTAAGTATTATTGCCTACAGACTTTCTTAAGTTCACATGAAATTTATTTTCCATTATTTATAAGGTGTATCTATTTAACAATTTACTAAATCGCCTTTTCTAGTTTTTATAAAAAAAAATTACATCGAATAACAAACGAGTATAAAGGCCACTGGTTAAGTGGTCACTGCAGCTCATGCACATCTACATCCAACCTCAATTAAGAGGATTCTTTGTAAGGATTAGGTTTTTATAAGTCCTGTCCAGTGTCTTCTGTTTCGGTTTGAAGGGTGTAGTTAGACAGAAGATTCTGGACAGGAGGCATTCCAACTTAGTCTTTTGGAGTAGCTACGCATCCACATACAACCTCATATAGGAGTTCCGTCCTAGTAGAGGTTTGATGTGGATGTCCATGGGCTGCAGTGACGACTTAACATCAGGCGGCCTGCATGCTCGTTTGCTATTATGTTTGATTAAAAAAAATAAAAAACGACATACTTGAAACCAAAACACGGCAGTGCTGACACTGATGCTTTACGGCAGAAATAAATGCAGCGGTGGTGCCGGCACAAACGAGCC
>DWKW01000086.1:0-22405 GCA_018250115.1 Doberes anticus | reverse complement strand
GGTCTCTAATAGGTCGAGAGATCATTTAAATATTCCTACTCCTATTCCAGAAAAAAAAAACTTATCAGATTTAGTTTTTTGGAACCACAATAACATTACTCTACATAATGTAGAGATGAAGAGGAAACCGGCCACGCATTGCCGGCTCCTCCTGTGTTTGAAACACAGCTCCTCCTGAAACGGGTTCAGGCAACGGTGACCACTTATCTGTCTGTTTGCCTGTCTGTTTAGGTTGAGTGCATTAAGAAAAGATAATTGTTTCAGTCGTTTGCAAAATATAAATATGTATATGAAGGAAATGAGGTAGTCATGTTCGTATTTTTTATTTAAAGTGAATCAGTTTTATTATTTATTTCCTTGAAGAACAATTCCATTGTGTTGGCGTCAGGGTTGACGTTTGATATCTAAATATTTGTACATTTTATTAACGTGATTTACGTTATATATTTGTGTTTGCGTTTAAGTCAATGAAGATCATCCGTTTATTTTTCAATATATGGAAGTAGAATTAAAGAAAAGCAATTATATTTTTTCTTTATACGTCTATGTAAGTATTCGATAATAAAATATGCTACCAAAGACTATATAATGTATATATCCAACTAAACAAGATTATGATCGTAAATAACAAATCATAATACTCGTAGGTAAATGCATAGGCATTATGATTGTGGAGTTTCTGGATATTTTTCTCAAGCGCTATGCTAATTTGAACTTTTTACCTAATTCTGGAAAATCTGTTATATTTTAGTACTTATAAACAAAAAATAAATATCGCAGTGGAGTGAAATCAGCGCTTGGTCAGTTGACCAAGTGGACACAATAACGCTTGCGTCACATCCTTCTACTTTAGGCGGTGCGGCGCTGTAAAATTGGATTACTTAGATAGATACTTTTAGTTAAGGATATACTAACAATAGATTTTTACAAATTTATGATTACATACTAACTTTCTATAAAATTTTATCGTTTATTAAAAAAATAAATTGCCATATGTTCATTAGGTAGTCTAAACATAATAATAGAGTTTGTAAAATAATAATATCAATTACAATAGACCTTAGTATGTTTATGAAGTATTTTTAAAGTTTATGAACAACATTTATTACGATCAATGGTATATTCTTAAACAAAATTTCCATAAAAACCGGTCCAGCGGTAGGTAAAGCATAGTGATTTCAAAGCGGAATTCGTATTTAATACATTTTAACTAAACCATTACTGACATAAAGTTGTCGAGTCCTTTTCTGCGGTGGTTAAATAATATATAATATAGGTATAGCAATAGTAAAATCAAGGCAAGTAAAATAAGTAATTTTAATTGATATGGTTAATAGCATGTAGGAATCAAAGTACTGCACAATGCTATTACTTTGTTTACTTAATCTAAATCACATACATACATCTTTAGAGGCCTTTGGGCGGCCTAAGAACTTCGAACACGCTGGTTGGCCACTAATCCTTCCGCCAATATTAAAGTGGGGAGTATGCTCCAGGCCTCTTTCTGTTTTTCAACAATGAAATTGAATAGTCTAATTATATTACATAAATGGAATGATACTAGAACCATATAAGTATTTCGATACGCTATATATTCTGCAGAGTCGGTTTAAGTTCTCTTTATTATGGTGTGGAAGTATGTTCTTCATTAAAAATTACAGACGTACTATTGAGTAACTATTGACTATTGAGCAACATATTCATACGTATACTCTGCAATTGACCTGGCTGCTTTAATATTTTTAAATAACAATATTACCGATTGATTTATATTTTTATCGTATTGTTATAAACGTCATTTCAAATTTATAAGACTATTTTCCAATGTTCATATTAATGTTTCGACAATTCGAAAAGATATAAATTATTTTGTTAGTAAAGTAATGATTTTACCGAAGCTTTCGCAACGAGATTATTACAGAAAACTACATATTATAAAGCAGTTACAAAAGCAAAGAGTTGTATAACGTTTTATTTCCGTCCTATAAGATCCGTTAGATCATAGTTTAGTAACGCTGGAAGTGATACGGAAATTTTAAAAGTTGTGAAAATTTTAGTTAGACACGGGTCAGCGAAACTACCGGCTTTGGCAAAACAAATTGCGCAGATTGAAATTGACATCGCTTAAGACGCGAGAGATGTTGAATTTCGATTGCAATCGTTAAGCACTTTCTCTAAAGTAAGTCCCCGGCGATACCCCTCCGCTCTCCGCCGCGTTTGCTTTATGTAATCTCTGATGAATATTTACTTTGCAGGTAAGCTTGTTTGTTTATTGTGCTTTAGCTGAACTGAATTATGCTTTACAGTCACAGAATTATATTTACTAGTTACGTTATATACATGCATGGGTAAAGAATAGGGAGACTTAACACTTAAATCTCTCCGTATTATGAACGTTTATGTGCAAATAATACTTCAAAGCTGTTAGTTTCGAAAATATTTTTAAATATAATATCTGATTCATATTATTGTAACTTTTCATTTGTTCATATTAAATATGATGGTATATTTACCTGCTACAATGTTTATTCAGTTGCTACATTAAGCTGTCTATTGTCTTAATTTCTTTCGTTTTATAGGTCAAGTATACATCAAATGTTAATCAGTATTATTTGAAAGGATTGCTACAGTACGCCTGCTTTTTAAGCCTTGTAGAGATAAAAAAGTTGGCGATTAGTCTCGCGGTTTCACGTCAGAATTTACATATTATTATTAACTTATTTAGGCGCGTTGAAGGTGAATTATGGCGGTGAGTTTTCAAACAAAATTGTAGTAATTTAGTTTTTTAGAGGTACAATTAAAGGTCATCTAGATAATATTATCCACACATAAATACATACATAGATATACGTATAAATATAATACCTACGAGTATTTTCTCTGTTAATGAATGTTTTTTCTGTTACATGTTAACTGGCAGTTTGGTAATCACTGAAGATCTTTCATAGCTATCGTTATTAAGTAATCGCCTTACTAACATGGTTTTAGTTGGTTAATATGGCGTGTACATGCTAAAAAAGAAAGTTACAACTTTGGGCTATGTAGTTGCTACACCAGAAACAGTTAAGATCTGTTTAAGATCGTTTTTGATATCATATAGATAAATCAAAAGTGGTAGAGTTGTGTCTATGGCTCGACATGGCGGTACTGAACTGTATTTTTGCCGTGAAGCATTGATCATCTACGTAGTATTCCAGATATTCCATTTAGGGTTCAGAGTATTTGCCCTTAGTATTTGGGATTAGCAACGTATCCATATATACTATACATCCTCAGATGATAAGTCCATTCTGTGTGTGGGATTTTTAGCCTCTAAAAGTGACTTGATTACGATGACTCGGTTGAGTACATCCGTAGCAGTGTCGCATTGCGCGGTGCCATTAGGCCCCTTATGGGAAAAGCCTCTTTTAACCCTGTAAGACAATACAACTAGCGGCAACAACCAGCTGCTTTCATTGCCGGAGCCGCAAACGTATGAAACTGAGCAGTAGCCTTAAGTAAGAGCGGTAGCCTTTTATTAGCCAGGTTCGTCATCTAGCACGCACCTCTAACAGAATGGCAGAATCTTGCAGTGGGAACTAAATTGCATCTATTTGCGCCCTAGAGTAGCAGTAGGGCGTGGTTAGGCAGAATACACTAGACAGAAGGCCATCCAACTTAGTCCTCAGGAGTAGCAACGCGAAATGACTTCTGATCTATGTGAGGTATTTTGTAGGTTCTCACTTTTGCAACATACACTTACGACGTGCCCCAAGATTTACTGAACACTAAGTCGTGAACAATCATAATAAATACAGATACGATGTGTTATTTTCTACCATAATCTACAGACCGGAACTCAGGTGTGTTTATTTTCAAGGTTAAATGTAAACCTAAAGCAGATGATTGCAGATGCTATCATGCAACGAGTGATTTGCATTATGCATACCTTATTATCCGGAACTTGGATAATCTATTACGATTTTCAAAATTATGACTTTATTTGAACACAAATTTAGGTATAGACACGTCTATGTAAGTTTATTTTTAACAACGTAATTACCATTTTCTGTTTCACTGATAGGAACTTTTTGTTTCATTTGAAGGCTATGTTGTGGGAGACTGTTGTATTGAGTTGCAAAATAGGAATTTATATGACGCAGTAGATTACCTACTTAATGCACAAATAGGAGACCTATAAACTAAAATAAAGCTAATCTAAATAACGAACGTTATTTTTAAAATAGTATGTAACGTATACCTTTAACTTCTTGGGACGGGCCTTACCCTACCCGGGCAGTCATTCTTGACCGTAGTCTATAAAGCATTGCGCTTACGACTGAAAATAGGCAAAATGAATAATATGGGTAAAATAAATACGCAAATAGATAAATTAACTAGTTATCTGTAGTCCGTCGACACCGACTTCAGTTAAATATTTATTAAATAAAATGATATTAAATCGTAGGATCCGAATGCTTCGCGTGCCCTTCAAAGCATGTAATTTTCATTAGAGATCCTCATTTAATGGTTCTTAATGAATACTTGTTGTTTCTTTGTACAATTATGTAAAATTGTCCTGGCGCTCAGAAGGTTCTTAGAGTAAGAAATAAAAAGAAAGAAGTATTGATTTGAAACATACGTACAAGTTTTATTTGTGTGTATTTGTTGGCCATCAATACGCATTTGGCCACCGTGCATGGCATAAATTCTCTCATCTGAGAAGACCTGTTCTATCTGTACTGTAGTGGGACAATAACGGATTATTGATGATTTATCTGGCTCCGTGTTTACATTATTTTATGGTTACAGGCATATAGGCAAAGGGTGTCATCGTCGGTACAGATCGCGAGGATTGCGGCGCTGACGGTGGTAGCGGCGTCCTTTATCCTCGGCGCCTTCATACTGGCGTCTAGCTGGGTGGCAGCTCGCGCTTCATGCCACCAGCTGGAGCAGCTCGATGCCATGCTCGATAAGGAGCTGGCACTAGAGGGCAGGGCGTATGGAAACGACGCTTTGCTGGCCGTAAGTAATGCTTTGACTACCAATTATCGTCTTGTTGCTGGGCACGGGTCCCTTCTCACAATTGAAGGCGGCATCCATCAGAGTGCGGTTTGAAAGAGAGACGGCAAACCCAAGGGTAAGCGATTACCTACCCAAGCGTCGATCGCACTCGACGTTGTTAATGGGTACCTACCATACCAGGTTCCAATTTGCTTGCGTATTTCAATTTTTGCCTACCAAATGTATCGACGGCGCATACTACAAAGTTATTAAAGAGAAGTTATCTTTCTCTTGAATCAAGGTTTTCTCACATCAAAACTATCCCATATACCTAAACGCAGAATTTGATTAAAATAATGGATGAAGATAAGATAATAATAAGAAAGTAATTTGCGAACCGTGCTTAAATATAAAAAAATGCTTTTGGCACTCTCCAGCCCATAAATTAGTTCGGAAAAAAACGTCGATCAGTTATTCCGTTGAACAACAAACTAGCAAACCAAGAAACGTACTTTCGCGTATTTACAAGAGACGACTCATGCGGGAGAATGGTCAGACAAGTAGACATATGTATAAAATGTATGTAATTTTAACCTCTACTGGTCTGTTCTTGCGTTGTTGTTGCGTGACCATATAAGATATTTATTTAATGCTTGCAAACACATTTGGCTGCCTGTAAACTTATGTATGGTATTATTACTTCTTGTCATTAGGTACTCAACCTAAGTCTACTTTGAGAAATTGTTACTAATGAAATATTTATTAATTAATTAACAGTTCATATCAAGCAGTCAAGTCTTAAGACCAGACATGTGTGAATTTTCAAGCAAATGGGTAGCTAGACGTGTGTAAAATCAAAGTTGAGAAATCCTTACATAGATTCTGAATTTTCTTTCATTTTTCCATATCCCATTTTCTTTCATTTTTACATTGTCTTTCCGTTTGCATAACTTTTACATATTCCATTTTGTCCTCTTTTCCATTTTCTTCCCTATCCTTTTTCCATTTTCGTTCATATTCCATTTTCGACCCTTTTCCGTTTTCCGTTATTTTCCATTTTAGTACCATTTTCTATTCCCTTTCTTTCCTTTTTCCTTGCGTTTCTATTTTCCATTTTCTTCCCTTTTTCAATTTTCATCCCTTTTACAATTTTCATTTTTTTTTCAAAATTTTAAATTAGACAGACCGTTCAGAGTGGATAAAATTTCAGTTTAAAGTTTTCGTTACATACATACAGGTCGAGCGTTTAAAAAGTTACGACAATGTTTATGGGACATAATAATATGCTACTTGTTTATAAAAAAATCTTTGGGAAGGTTCAGTTATAGATTGCTATTGACTATAACATATTTTGTATAGTTTAGTAGTAATAATATAATATAAACAATGTACTGTTTTGCTACGGCATATCACTGGGCTGCAAGGCGGCAATTTACTGCCTTGAGGTGATTTTCTGTGATATAGTAGTTTTCAATCGAGAAGCACTAAACTGCGTTGTAGCATTTTATTGCCGAGAAAAACTAGATTGCAAAGCAAGAAGAAGTAATATGTTTACAATTTGCTAACAATTTACTGCTGAAATGCCATGAAACACATTGAACACTTGAACAATGTGAATCATTTGCAGAGCAGCAATAGACTGGAAAGCAATAGTTGGTTACTGAGACACAATTTTGCAGCAATGAAATTGTTTGCTGCCACAAGACTGAGAAAAAGGATGGAGCTGCCGCTATGTCAGGAGCGGTCGATGCCTATGATGATGATGAAAATGATTAAAAATTGGGTCCTTGGGACTCATTGTGAGTCCAGCATAACCCCTCTGTTAACTTCGAAATAAAGTAATAAAGGCTGTGTAGCCATTAAAAATCATGAATTTTGACGCTACATAAGCCTTTTTTTACATGTTAAGAGTACGATAAAACTACAAAAAAAAACCGTTTTTGGTTTTTAAAAGAATGCTCAGGCGGTGAAATTTTCAATTATATAAATTAAGGGGGGTACTCAACAATAGATGACATGATGGTACATCAATATCCTGTGTCATCGCGTTAGAAAATATATTTTTTGTGTGAACATGTTTTTTCTCAGGAATGGTAGC
Source organism: Doberes anticus (assembly GCA_018250115.1). Classification (NCBI taxonomy): domain Eukaryota; kingdom Metazoa; phylum Arthropoda; class Insecta; order Lepidoptera; family Hesperiidae; genus Doberes; species Doberes anticus. The sequence goes on along the minus strand of DWKW01000086.1, from coordinate 15,324 downwards.
CGTCTAGATAATGTTGTAAAGTAAAACACTAAAGAAATACAAATTAATTAATCAATCAATCATTAATTAATCATCAATCGTTAGAGCCGTTTCCTCAAGAGTGTTTTCATCAATTATAAATGTATGAGAATTTTTCGCTTAAAATTAGCTGTTTTTCAAGACATTTGACATGGAACGACATTTTAATACATTTAAGTTGTTAAAATTAAAATTTGATTTTTGTGCATGAGTTCGTATCAGGACTCACGAACGATAACGCCGGTTTATATAAAATAAGAGAGTATTAATAATTCATCGACAAGTATATGTTCTGTCGTGGACATCTTGAACCTGTAGAATTGTAAATGTCGTGATTGTATCGTGTGGGAAAGCTCAACGATATGATCTTGATGGTTTTAATATTGTGAGAAAATGCATTAAAACCGTAAGATTTACGTTGGAGTCAAGACAAGCAAGCTACATAACTTTGCGGTTTATCACATAGATAGAATCTGTTTGATTTTATTATTGACAGATTCAATAAGTCACATTTTAAATATCTCTCATATTTTAAGACAAACAAATAGGGCTTACAAATATCAATGAGTATTTCTTAAATGCACATTTATACAATTCAGCGGTTCGATTAAAATTTAACGCTACAGCGCAATGTTCGTAATTTTCTTGTTTCCAAATTAGTACGAATATTTGTCATTTGTTTATTTTGTTTAGTTTGAATATTATGTTCTACTTTATTGTATATATTAAAGAAGACGAAAACTGAATAGTCGATAGATGTCATGTGGCATGCTGTTATATACTACGTAATTGTCGAAATGCGGTAGCTTTAATGAGCTTATCGTTTATTCTGTAAGAATTATGAGAAAACTTTCAAGTACAAGTTATATTTAAAACAGTAATAATGACTGAAAAGTTCGCGCGTGCTTTAAAAGTTTTGTGTTAATAAGTAGCAGTTAATCATACTCTCCTTCAACTTTCTTGCTACATTTTGTGTATTTTTAATTTATAAAGTGTATTTTTTTCTAGTTAGTAAGCTAAAGTGTAGCTTCTGATAAACATTTTTCGAATACTTAAAAACTATGAACCTCACGAGTACCATCATCTATAAAATTTGTAATTATTGTCATTGTTTATTGCCAAAACAAAGCATTTAAATAAACATTTAAACATTACTATTTTTATACTCGAGATCCATCTGCATTTTTATTTATGTAAGTAGGTACCTATGTATGTTAATTTTTAAAATCGAAGAGCTAGAAGTACTATTGAACTGTCTGTCTTCTTATTTTGCTCACGATAGTAGTTCGTGTCTTGAATAATCAAAGCATTTTAATGTTGGTGTATTCAAAAGATGCCATTAATCGGTTCGGAATTGACTCATTTTCAATAGTTTTTTTCTCCACGTTTTTTTAAAAACCAACACATTTCATTTTGATGCCCCATCGCTGCCATATACTAGGCAAAGAAAAGCATTTATCATAACACAAATACATTGCTTAGTATGTAAGGTATCTATATTATTATATTATATTATTATTTAAAATTAGAGATGAACGAGAGAAACAAAAACTTTCCGACGTTTGTGGTTCATGCAAGTGTATCATAAACGTGTGGTATTATATTTGAGAGTGTTGACCTTAAACATTTAAGCACAACTTAATTAGGATTCAAGACAGACAACACACGTTCGTTACGTAGGGTTTGATAGAAAACATACACAATAGATCATAATAATATGAAATCATGCAAGATTGGCTAGTTGATAAAACAGTTTTAATTTATAGCACTATAGTTCTTAATATCTAGCCATAATAGAACTTGACAGTTTGGACCCAAATCTTATCCCCTGCCACTGAATATATAACATAAAATAAATGTAAAACTATTATGTCGTGTTTTGTCACAATCGTCAATAGCCGTGCAATGATGTAATCACGTCTTGTTTTAGCAATGCATACATTTTAGGTACGGGTTGGTGATGTGTGTTACACGGTGTTTTAAAGTCCGATCCCAAGAGCACATCGCCGACTTGCTCACCTTGAATCTCTTCACAAATGTTACGCAAAGACGTAACTTTAAAAGACTCCTTACAACGATTCCTTTGAAAAAGTGTTACTTACAAACGGATGGTTATTCCGCACATTGCTACATTTACAATGGTCTGATGTGATTCATACTCCAACTAGTGATAACATGCCACCTGGGGAGAGGGAGATAGTAGGTATTTGTGTTTAATGACACGTATGTTACAATATGATCTACACGCGAACATCTAGGCTGTAGGAGGGAATTAAACGTTTTACTTCAGACCCTTTGTTAGATTCCATTCATTTAGAGGTTCTGTAGCGTAAAGCATCAGAACTGGTGTGTTTCAGTTTGAAGGGTGTAGTTAGGCAGATGACACTGGACGGGAGGCATTCCAAGGTAATCCATAGGAATAGCAATGCTCACACAACCACAAGTGTGGATGTCCGTGAGTCACAGAGACCGTTTAACATCAGGTGGCCTGCTCGTTTGCTGTTCTGCTAATAAAAAAAAAATCTCGGTTACATGTGGTTAGATACACTTTATTTCAGCTAATGCAATCGCAGAAATAACGCTGTTTTTCACAGTCTGACAAATACCTACTGTCAAATAAAAACGGCTTTTTGTTGCTGCAAAAATTATTAATATGCATGCACAATTTAATATACATTTTATAATAACAACAGCGATAATTTTGCCATAGATACCTAGACTAAAAAATTCAATGTAATGTAGTACGATAAATTTAGAATTAACACGTATGCATTTTACATACAATTTTATAAATACAAGTGTTGACAGCAAATAAGTTGAAGTTACCTTGAAAGTTTTAGTTATCGGTTTAATAGCACTTCTTCATATCACGGTCACGATCCGCCAATCAGAACAAATAAAGGCATTAGTCGGAAGTATTGGACGGCAACTGGTGCCTGGCACTGATCTCCTTTCTATTGTTGTTGATTTCTACTCTTCACATAATTAGGTATGTCTTAAAAAATCATGGTTTTCTCCTTCCTTTCTTACTAGATGTAAGGAGGAATATTCTAAATATTAGCTGGCTTGGCACCCGTTGTTCTACTTTTTCGGATAGATGGAGTGATGAGTTTGATTTGGGTTAACGTAATAATACAGAATCGATTTTCATAAAAATAAGCCATAAATAAGAATAATTTTATTTTAGCTCATAAATTAAGATTGTTTAAATAACTTAATTACCCACGTACATCACATGTAAATAGGTTCGTTTAAGACTTTTGTGTAAAATGTCTGTGTACATTTTAAACCATGATGGACATAAAGCTTGTACAGAAGATTGCCTATTTAGCAAGGTCGTGAGTTCAAAAATTACATTCTACCATCGTTATGTGATGACACTTGTCAGTAGTTCTGCTCGTGTTGACCCACAAAACTCAAGTAGATATAGAATTGCGAAGTTGATGTCGACATCTTAGTGCACCCGCTTAAAGCCCTATTACCTGTACCTATATTATGTTATGCTATATTATATTATGTTCCAAGTGAAGGGATTTAAATACATATTTTTTTAAATGAAAATATATAATGTCAATAATATGTTCATAAATGACTATGAGTGATATGAGGGATATCATTTTATTGAGGTTGCTGGTTGTCTCGTGATGACATGAGATGAGAACCTAAATATAGATAATCATATAAAAATCAGTCCAATAACATTCCGTAATAATGAAACTAACGTATGGATTAATCAAAATCACTGGGTCGTGGATTCGACAAATTATGCAGTAGGCATGTAGGATGTTAAAATTTGAACATTGTATTCGCAACGTTCTAACATAGCTCATTTATAATATCAGAGATACATACGTGTTGTGCAGTCAGGCTTAAAGTTCAAAGAGGACTACCTAGAGTTAGATTACGAACGTGTAGCGAAAGTTGTGGCCGCGGTCACTGACCCCAGGTCGCGGATGCATCTCGAAAGGACACACAGAAATCCACGCGAGTTTCGAATGTAACACTCACTTGCTATGTCATGATGTATGTGGCTTAGAAAGTGCAATAATAATTAAAAAACACAAGTTTCTTCATTAAGTCGTGCAGCAAGGACAATTACTGGGCACTAGTTGTCATGAAGCGTTTATGGTTAAATCGAAGTTTTTCTTTATTACTTGTTAATTACTTCCTTAAGTAGGTATTCCTTTTATGATGCATCGTTATTGTGGCAAGTGTCCCAAAAATAGGCGATACATATTACAATATTTGTCTATTCGAATCTTGCGATACTGCGCAATTTAATTATTCGTACAGACGTACGAATATTAAGACGTAAAATTATGTAGCGTGGAGATAACGCTACGCTATTATTTGCTAATTAAAACTGAACAATGTTTTATTCAATCTCTACCTTTAGAAGTTTAAATAGAAATAGAAATAAGATATCAACAAAAAATAATGCAATACAATGGAAATATAGATCAAACTGTTATTACCCTAACAGTAAACATTTTTTTGAACTGATGCAGCCCACACATTAAAAAATATATGTATTGTTTTATAAAAAATAATTAAATTTACGTTTTTGACTACGTGATTGTAAACGCACGGGATTGGCAAAATCTGGAGTGACGTTACCTGCTTGTTGACTGTAACGTAAATAAGTATGTAATTATCTATCACTAAACGTATGCTCATAAGCAGGTGACGTCATGACATCAGGTGACTTGTATGTAGCCTTTTGGCTGTTTTTCATTTATTTAAACTTTCATGGCTATTTTTACACAAGAAAAGATCAATTCACAAAGCATTAATTCAATTGCAAATATATTATGGTATAACGAACAATTTGAGATATTTTCATAAAACTTGTCAAATACCCTATTTAGCCTACTTTTAGAGATATAACCATGCCATACACAGACATGCAGACGGTAATTGTTAGATTTTTATTTTTAATACGAATTTAATATTATTAAATTTCATAACGTAATTCAAAATTATTTAGTTTAAGAAAATTTAGGTAATTAATTGATTGATTAAATTTAATAATTTTGATGTGAATCATTCATTCTAATTGTGGGTAAGATTTGTGTATTAAAACTTGTTAGTCGCCATTCGAGTAAAACTTGTTAAGTGAGGTTATAAAGAATAAAGAAATTAAAAACAAAGTTAAAAAGAATAAAGAGGCTTGATGTTATTTATAACGTATGTTTTTTTCTTGTGCATCACTTTGTAATTTCTAATAACCTTTTATATTCGAAATGTTACGTAACACATTTGGTTACAAACCTGTTTAATCACTTGCTTTAATACTTATTTGAAGAAATATCCAACAACTGAGTCCTCAGCGTTAGCAACGTTATTTGTGACTCGAATGTGACCTCGAACAGAATTCCGATCCTCTGAGATTGGATATACATAGGTGTATCTAGGATGCAATAACCATTTAAAAGGAGATGGTCTAGATACCTTCATGCTACTTCAATTGCATAAAAAAATTTAACTACAGCAAAGTGCTAATCATAGCAACCTAAAGGGCTGCGGGAATACGTTATTTTTAGTCAAACAAAGTATTACCGAAACAGCAGAGATGATAAGGTATGCAAGTTTTCTTACAAAGCTATAAAGCATGTGATAAAGAAACCTTTTCTGAAATAATTAACCTTAAGCTTAACCTTGTCCTTTAAGGACATTATGGAGTACTTATAGGCATGCTAGTTTCCTCGCGATATTTTTTTTTTAACGCAAAGGATTTGATAATTGGTTTGTAAAAGCGCATAACTTCGAAAAATTGAAGACCATGCTAGGATCTAACCCGGACTTACCGGAGTGGTAGTTCGACTTCAAACCACTACTCTATCACTGCTTAGCTAATTACTTCCTGCTTATATAATTCATCATTATATTCATCAAAATGTTTAAAACTTCAGTGATTTAAAGAGAAAACTTTCTCTTTAAGCTTAAATTTCACTCTGTGATATCTTTCAATGTATACAATAGATCAAAATTTATGCACAAGTCCGAATAAGTTTCTTTGTAATGTAAAATGTTTTGCTGTTTCTTGGTATGACCCGATATTTTTCAATTGGCAATAGAACAAACAAAACATTACTGAGTTTATAACTTGTAGAGTTATATGAGTAGCTGTCCAATGGATAGGTAGTCTAATTTCCTACTTTCTTTTCGCATTCTTCACACAGTTGAGGTTAATGGGCGCGCCCGTGCTAAATGCATTTCTGTTCATAATATTTTCACATGTAAGAAATGTAAACATCCAACAGGCATAAATGCTTAAAGTGCAACAAATTGTATTGAAATTAAACACGTAGGTACTCAGTTCAGTGCTAAGTTTAGCTATACTTAATAATTTCAATAGCAAAGTTTGTGCATTATATTTTTGTTTAAGAGATGATGAAACTTTTTATCTTAGTTTTTGGTATATTTTTATTTTTGAAATAATAATTTAAATTGTGGAAAAAAGCATCTTGTATTTTTTTAAAGTATTGTTTAAGTACCTACTTCTTTCTTATGACAGTGCTTGTGTTTCTGTATGTACTGTGTGACTTCGTATTCCTATAGTTGACTTAGACTTTCTAACTTAGTCCTTAGGGCTATATGAGGGGTAGGGCATCTCCCGTGTATGACGTGAAATTGACTTCTTGTGAGCTGAAGCATAATGTGAAATTAGCTTGTAGAGCGAAATAAATCTGTTGCGAGCAGATTGTGTCCACGTGTTCAGCAATGTGACGGATGCAGCCGATTTTCCGAGCACGCACGTTCATCTTCCTCACATCCGTCCACCAGCTCGCTGCCCTGCCCACTGATTGTCAACTTTAATTATTGACCTCGCATATACTTCGCCTTAGCACAGCTCAGTATTACCGGTTAACAGATTAATAATTTACATTTTGTACACAATAATTTAATATATTTTTGGTCACATTGATATTAAGGTCAGCAAACGTTCAAATTCAATTCAATCGTTAGTATATGGATCTGATTTTGTTATGGCATATAGTAGTAACTCTGTTTACTAAATAAAAAATATGTATAGTGTAACATATCGAATCTAACAAAACCATATCCATTGAACCATCAGCTAAACGAAATGAAAAAGGATAAATAAGCAATGTACTTCCGGATACTGATAGGTATTTTCCTGCTATAATTCAGTATCCAATGAAACGTAATTAATATCATTGTCTCAACGTTTTTTTATGTAAGTGTAATTTCCTCGATATCACGCAACGGCATTCGACGCAGATGCAATAACTTGTAAACGTTTAAAATGTTTCGTAAAACCAGTAAAAGTGTTGTGGGTGTAGTGCAGTGCACAAAGCGACAATTGTGTTGGCGACGTAATCGTCGTTTTCTATCGGTTGCGGTCGCGAACACTTTGCGCTCGGCTGCTCTCTGATAACTGACACCGCGGCATCATTTAAACACTAAAAGTCTTTTTTTTTTCAAAGTGAATAGCAAACGAGCATGCAGGCCACCTGATGTTAAATGATCACTGCAGCCCATGGACATCCACATAAAACCTCAGTTAGGACGGAACTCCTTTCCGAGGTTATATGCGTTGCTACTCCAGAGGACTAAGTTGGAATATCTCGTGTTCATTGCCTTCTGCCTACCTACACCTTTCAAACAGAAATACAGCAGTTCTCACACTTACGGCGTAGGTGTAGCGGTGCTGCCGCCGCAGGCGAGCTTTCGACATAAGACTCTACCACCATCAAACTCTATCCACGAACGGTTTACTTCTGAAAAACCTTCGGTAACTCGTTTCTGCTGCGTAACGCCAAAGAGTGGAACTCCCTCCGGTCGGATATTTTTCCCGATTCTTTTAATTTGGAATTATTCAAAGCAAGAGTGAATAGGCATTTTCTAGGCAAGCGTGCCACATCCTAGGCTGCATCCCACGTAAAATCAGGTGAGATCGCAGTCAAACGCAAGCCTATTGAAGGGTAAAAAAAAAAAAACTGCCTGAACATTCGCGGTAATGAGATTTCGATTGCGAAAGTGTCCTTCGACATATATGTTTTAACCATAAAAGCATGCATAGATACCGCTATTGTACAACCCGTGGCGGATAACCGCTATTTCTATGGAATTAAATAAAACAATGAAAGACAGATTTAATGAATGAAAAAATACGTAATGCCTGCCGTGACTCTAAGTCGTTTATAAGTAGGTACGCTTGTACAAATGTGTATGAAGTTAGATAGGTACAATTAACTGAGTCAGTAGATTCAAACGATAAAACAGGTAGCTAGATAACCTTGCACCTCTACTGTGCGTGTTTTTTAACGACAGCAAGACTGTTAGTCGCCGGCTATCTCATTATGTAGTGAGAACCCAGCAATTAACATGAACAATGACGTGAATGTTTGCGTAGGTCCGTATTATATACGTACGTACATGCAACTTTAAACACACATACTTACTTGGGACACACTTACATAGTTACGTAACAGAACGCCTTCAAATAAAGACATCCGCCATTTTACGATGAGTGCTTATGTGACTTTTGCGTACAAAGTGTGCAAAGCGCATTTTAACAGGTTGTACCCCATTACAAAACTATAGCCGTGGGCATATTGTTCGGTAAAAGAGTTTTATGTAACGGAAATTTCTGTATGTCAAAGGGGAAAACTTTAATTTTTGAGGAAGTAGACCAATTTTGTCCAATGTTGTTTCATTGGATTGGCGAAACACAGTTGTGCGATTTAGAATATACTCAGTCAATGATTCCTTTTAAAGTAAGGTACTAAATTCGTGTAAACTTTTAAAATTTTTGATAAAACGCCATCCGTTAAATCTCAAAGGGAAATAAATAATTAACATAACGATTACTAATTATATTTAGAAAAACAAATTAAAATTCTTATTAAAATTTAAAGTTTAATAAAATGTGTCTTATTGTAACACAAGATATTTCTACCAGCTTTGTGCACGTGTTCTTCAAAACGTAGGTTCAAATAACATGGCACTGACAAAACAAACTTAAACAGTAAACTTTATGGAATGCATTAATTTGTTGAAACAAATTGGCCGCCACCTATTCTAATGTTCTGCTCTAACTCCGAAACCTGGGCATGCGCACATCACCTTACCGAAGTTTCACTGCAATCTAATGAATTTATGAACGTGTATGGGAAAACATACAAGATATTAATTCGAGATAGATAGGTGTGATTCCTGCTTTTGAGTTCTTAAGTGCAACTTCTCGTTCGATTATATATAACAGTGATGAGTGAGTGATGACATTGTGAGTATATGTAACAGTCTTGTCTTCTATTTCCTGATATTTTACATGAAGTTATCCAATTACAGCTTGTAATGAGGACCATTGAAAGTAGTTCGTTTCACCATGAGATGTTCTGGAAGTGTCTTCTTGATGATAAAACAGAGCCCAGTACATCTTAGAGCACAACAGTATTACAGTACAAATGTTCCCTTTTTCAATTCGATAGTCTTCAATCGTTTTATAATATCAGATTGTAAAAATATATTGAAAATACATTTGACAAATTATAATTAAAATGTGGAAATCCTATAGTAGCTAAATGAAATTTGTATTCAATTAATCACTGTTACGTTCTATGGTTGTTACTTCTCTAAAGAAGTATCTATCAGGCATTCAAGTTTTCTGATGTTAAATAGTCACTGCCACTTATACAAGTGTTAGTTATTTATTTTTTCTTTATACTAAATAATCAGCAAAACCAATAACCGACAACCAATAAAAACAATGGTATAAAGCGAGAAATTAATGCTTGAAAGCATTTAAAATTCTGTTCCGTGTGACCATCAGATACCGTTACTAGAATTATTATCGAAAATGAGTGAGGGTTCACTCTCGCCTGGCACTGGCTGTTTTTCAACACAGCACTGCCACGATTGTTGACTTTCGGGAAGACAGATGCCGCGGTGGGTCCGCTATGTTATGTAATGCGAACAAAACATATACTTAAACAATATTATACATTCTTCTGCAGGATGAACCGCTGCCAATCAACAACGCGCACGCTCTTCATGCGCCGCTACCGCTCGCGCTGGTAGCGCCATCTGCTTCTGCGCCGGTGACCCACCAGCCGGCGGGTCCAGCACCAGGCAGTCTGTTCAAAGATGACACTCTGAACCACGCGGAGTCAAACATCGATGAAGACAAACTGCAGGTAAGAGAACATGATCGCACCCTGCTTAATGGTGGTAACGTCTTACCTCCAAGGCACTACCGTTGAGCCCTTTTCTGTAAATCAGCAGCACTTGTATTGTTGTGCGTCGGTTGTGTTTAGTTTGACAGTCTGCAGTGAAATAGGAGCGTTCTAACTCAGTGTTGTAGTACCTAATCCTCGTACCTCCACAGATAGAACACCGGTCATATTTGGAGTTCGATGTGGGCTACAGTGACCACTTAATAACAATCTTTTTCATTTCGAGTCTTCATGCTCGTTTTCTTTTCCTTTATTATAAATAAATCTTGCCTTGACTGGACTCTTGAAAATGATGTTATTTCATAATGTAATTACAGTTTTATAATAAGTGCTTATATGTGAAGAAATAGAAAGCGAAATCTTAATAAAACATAGGTACTGGTTACTATCACGGCGACTTTTACTGTAAATGGTCAAGTACCTAAGACGTAATAAAATTTCTTAAGCTTAGCGATTTTCAAGCGCAATCATCGTTAATCAATAATTGACACTTTCTTCGCGAATGTCATAACAAATACCTTGATGGAAATTTTCTTGAAATTGTTTTTGAAAGAAAGCAAAATATTTATTTGTACAAATAGGCCGAAACGTTTTCAATAGTGTGATGTTTAATAAATAAAATTTGAGGTTGTATTTGAATGTGTTTCTACTAATGAGGACTAAGTCGAAATGTCTCCTGTCTCAATGCAGTCTACCTAACCACACACATTTTGATCCAATACCTAAAAACCCTTCAAACTGAATCACAGCAGCGGTGTTGCCAGAAGGTGTACGAAGTAATCAGCCGCCGAAGTTTCGGATCCTATAGAAACTCTTCGAAACTTCGTATCGTACTCTACTCTTTTGTCATTTCGGATGCCCGATTCGGATTAAATCACCCGATATTGCACATTTTATATTGATAATAACTTATGGCATTGTTACTTATTATTCTAGCTCATATTGCATATTTTTGTTTGTAGAGGTATACCTATTATGTATTTAACAAACACACAGCGGAGATCTCTCGCGAGAGTAATTACCGCAGTCGTTGACTTGTGACATTTGAACCCGAGTCTCTTCTTTCCAGTTTCTATAGCCATAACCATCTAACCGGTAGGCTGAGGACAAATGACCAATTGAGGGCAGCATGAACGATGTGGGTGTACCTAATGTCGAATGTTACTTCTAGTAGTGCACACTGTGAACTTAAATGTATTGAACCACTATCGTAATATCATTAAATTTGATAGGGCTCGTTGCAAACTTTAGTTGATTCTTGATTTCTTAAGTCTTGAGCTACATATGTTTAACAAGCTAAGTGGTCACTACAGTCGATGAACATCCAATCTCCAATAAAACCGGAGTCCTGAATCTGAGGTAAAACGTTGATATATTTTTATCCCGATCGTAAATATTATTTAACGAGCATGCAGACAATGCAATAGACACGCAACCTCAAATAGGACAGAAGTCCTAATTGTCTAGTGTCTAGTGCTCACAATATTCAGTGTTGTTTTAGGCAGAAAGCAACACGTATTTTAATATACCGACATGAACTCATACACCTACATCCGGAAGAGCTTTGCAAATTTATTATTTTGTTCAAAACTTTGTATTCAGTCCGAAGACGGTTATGTTAGGTGCAATGGAGTGTAGCCTATGCAAGTAATGACGTCACGAATGGCGGATCGCTTTCACCGCGGACTGTGCGTGCGCTCCCCGCGGACGTCTCGTTGCGTTGCATGTGAAAGCGGCTTGATATCAGTAAGACATTATCTGCTCCTCGACTATCTGCCGGTATTATTGTATAAGTTACTGATGTGGGAAAGTTTTCCCTAATGTTTAAATTAATTTAAACAGCAAAATATGTTTTATTAAATCGTATTTTAATTAATAACAGTTGTCATAAATTCTATTTCTTTTAAATAAAACGTTGTTTAAAAAATTCGTTTCGGTTACATTCCATATTCCAATATAATGTGATATAAATATGTTGACATGACACATGACAAAAGTGTACACAAATGCTGTGATGTATCAGGTACTTGTTAATACAATTATCGGGAAAACGTTAGTTCTTGATTTCTTATACAAATGCACTAAAGTCACTCAAGTCCAGTCATGAGTCGCGGTAAAAAGAAGTAAACATCATATTAAGTTTATACATATTTATATTTTTAAGACATTGGTAGATATGTTACATTAACATAAAGTAAATGACGTTATACTGTGTTGTTCCTTAAAATCTAGCTAACAGAATCTTTCATAATAATCAGTACAAAGCGAAACTTTTAAAAATCGCAAAAAATAAGGTAAAAATTTGCATGCATCATTATCTTCATCACGCGCCGTTTAATCTACTAACTTGCCTCGTATTATAATTCCTAGGTTTATGCAATAAATTATATTAAGAACATATTAAATAATTCGATCTAAATTTCGTAGAACAACAGTTCTTACTTAATACGATGAAATATAGTCATAATCAAATAATTAGTGAATAATCTCATCAATTTTGCCTGATTGTAGAAGGTTGGCCTCGACTCGGTGCAAAGCCCTGTAGTCATGCCGAAGACTTCTGGCCCTCGGGACGTCGGATACTTATATACACAGTAAATAATTTAGACAGAGTTACAACAACTAGATTCATAGAAATTAATTGATTTATGGCATAGGTCATTTTCATGTCATGAAAATTACTCGAATTACTATGAATAACAAAAATGTGAAGTTGTTTCTTTGTGGTACTCGTATATAAGTACATGTAAAATAAACGACTGAAAGATTTTAAATCTTTAATTTACAAGATTATCTGCACAGTGCTACCAACCACAACATTAAGTCATTAACAGGGCATTAAGTCTGTTACCAACTCTACCATTTTTTAGATTTTTATAAATTTTTTAATACTTTGCCTTTTCTTTTTGTTTTGTTTTGTAATTTTTATTGTCACATATTTGTTATGGAAGATTAAATAAAATACAAGAAGAAAATACCAGGTGTGGCAAATTTTCTCTAGCGGCATAGTATCCAGAGAGCTGGAAAAGTTGCTACGTTATCTTAGCTAGGCTGTTTATTTTTACAGAATGACCTCATTTAAAATATATTTCTATTCGAAAATAAATTTGTGGGTGAATATTTCCTACATTTGTTTGTTGTACGTGACTGTACTTTATGACAGATACCATAATACAAGATTAATCATACATTGGTTAAACTATCTACCTCTTTAAGACGAGAAACAGGTGGTAAATTTAGGCTGGTCAGTTATCTATCTTACCGTATGGTAATATTTACTAACGGAGGGTAGTGGAACAATGGTGCCCGGAGCATTGTCTCGAGCAGGATGTCCGAACGTATTGTGTCCGCCAAACAGTACAGAACGAAATATTTATGTTTCATGTCACATTATCCAACTGTATTTATACTATTTACCATTGTTTTTGCGATCAATAACTATTGTTTGAAGTGAAAATTACTGTTTGTCCAATATATCGTTATTTTGGGTCACCAACTGGAATTAACTGTTTCCTAATAGATGTGCAATTTTTTAATATTTATTATGATGATTGTATTAGCACGCTTTATATAAATTTATATAAGTAAATAATAAAGTAAGTAGAACGTGAAATCTACTTGACCGTCACTGGTTGCGTAATTTATCAGTCATTAACGTCAAATTTGCATAGTCGCAATACCGTAGCGAGTTCTATAAGACTTTTATGAAATTGTAGGAAAATTTTAACTTGATGTGATGAATGTCGGTAGAGATGAAAATACAGTCAAGTTAGTGTTGTATTGATTTCGTGGTGTGATGAGCACGATCTCGTAAGCCTATCACGACTGTTTTAATACACGATCCTGTATACCAGTCACAAATGCGGCAGTTGACACGATCGTTTGTACTCACTAGAACTACCGCTATTTTATCAGGTTAACACACAGCATCTGCCTTAATGAGATTTATTTTATATTATTTATAAACTGTAAAAGCTTTACCATTCTTTAATCAATTTGTGTTCAAATTAACTTTCGATACACCAAATAGTTTTCTTTAAATTACCGATTGGTTTAGCACATAAAAATGACGTCAATCAAATGAGAAAATATCTTCCACTTAATTTGTTTAAGTTATTTCGTAGAGACCAAAGAACAAAATTAAGAACAATTATTTATTAATCTACCTTATATTAAGAAACTTTTAGCTTTAGTAGATTTAAATAAACTACTGTCGGTCCTAATAGTATTATGTTCATATTTTGCATAGGTACTATAACATAAATCAAACAATTACAATTTTTTTCTATTGTTTCATCGAAAACGATGATACTTTAACCTTAATCCCGAACGTCTCTCATTTTATTATTCTTTATTTGTACCGATTCAAAATGAGAAGACCTTGCTTTGCTTCATAATCTTCTTATAGAGAATACAATCATTGGCAAAGCTTTCATTTTTATTGCACTACAGTAAAATAAAGTTCGACTATTTTAAATTTTCATTCGAACAAATTTCCTGATTGAAATTGGAATCTGGATAAATCCGGCTCAAACGGAACCTCGTTGAAAGTTAAAAAAATATTATGAATAATATTTCCGTACGTTTGTCGGCGTTGTTGCTTTATTTTACATTCAAGAAAGTACTTACATCTATGAATCAGGGAGGGAATATTTAATATAAGGCGGTATTTATGCAGTACGGATATAATGTAGTTACTCAGCTCTTGGCAGGCGTTAGGGAATACCAATGCACGCAGTGGTATCGATTTACAACGTTGCGCGAAGCGTGTTTGAATTTTATAAACAGAGCTCCGGCTTGTTGCACTGTTAGCTGAGATTGTGTTCGATTCATTGCACATTGTAAATAGCTTTGGCCTTTCACCGTTTGCTATTATTACCTATGGTTTCTAGGAAATAATTTAGAATGCAAAATTTTCAGTTTTTTACCATATTACCTACTTGTGTTTATCAAAGCCGTATTTTAAATAATTTGACATTTGATTTTTTTTTTGACTGGGATATAAATAGCATACAGATACATTAGTCAGTTTTTTTTTTATCTTAAAAGAATAGCAAACGAGCATGCAGGCCACCTGATGTTAAGTGGTCACTGCAGCCCATGG
>DWKW01000085.1:0-22405 GCA_018250115.1 Doberes anticus | reverse complement strand
ACACAAAAAGAATTTTTCAATTCGAACCAGTAGTTCCTGAGATTAGCGCGTTCAAACAAACAAACAAACAAACAAACAAACAAACAAACTCTTCAGCTTTATATATTAGTATAGATATCTTTCTTATCTTATCTTGTCTTTTTTACCGTAAATTTTCGTCTGATCGTATCGCAGTAAACAAAATGATTAGTCGTAATCCAGTCTATTCGAAAGCTCGTTTAAGATAGCTTTTATTGGCTCGTCTCGTCAATGTGATCTCCTAGCAGATATTAATGTTTCTTAATGAACTTCCGTCATTTACTGTCTTCACATAAAGCGAACTATAAACGCCGCTGTCGACTAGTACCTTAATAACAGACATTATTTGCACCTAAAAAAAATTAAAATATTTAAGTCCACATTGTACAATGCCTGTTGATGCAAATGTCGATTCAATTACATCGATGTATATAAAAATTTCATCAAAAACTTTTAAGCTAAAAAAAACATTATCTTAAACGATTATCTTTGTAACGCCAGTTGTATTAAATATTGAGAAAAGATTGATACTAAAGTTGAAGTTGAAGAAAATGTAGAAGGCTCTCCTGTGGCGGCATCACCACAGCACCTATTTCTACCGTAAAGAAGCACTTTTATTGTTTCGGTTTTAAGTGTAGTTAGACAGAATACTTTGAACAGAAAGCATTCCAAGAACTTCGATTCTATTTGAGGTTAGATCTGATTGTCCATAGGCTGCAGTGACCTCTTAACATGAAGCTCGCATGCTTTTACTGAATTCCGAAAATACAAAAAAAAATAATGGGCAAACTGAGTTAAAAATACATTATAGATGTTGAAATATATAAATTATAGATATTAAAGTTATCGAATGTGAAATAAAAGATACCATAGAAACACAGAAATCACGGAATATAACTCACCAATGTAGCGAAGATAAAAGAGTACTTCCCTCCTCTTGTAGAAAATGTATTTTATGAGAGTGAAATGCTTTGGAAAGAGTTATGCGATATGTAAAACTGACATTTATGACGTGAAACGGCCGTTATAATTAAACAGTGGTTTTATATTGTCGACAAAATGACATACAAATTTGAAACGCCACATTAACGTCACCGAATGGTCTATTATGTTAATGTATTAATTTACACGTCGTAAATCTTTGTGATTTAGTCATTAAGATAGGTAAAACATGAAAGAAATATTATTTTATATGTCTGCCCCGGGTTTTCTTTAATATTCAAATATCCTCATATCATAGTTACTCTTCTTATATGCATGATAAAAATGTATTCATTCGCGATTAGGTGGGAAATAAATAGCCTGGAAATGGTTATGCGAATTCTGAACAAATACTTATGACGCATAATTTGTGTTTTATTGATAAACGAACAATATTTTTCACAAAAAAATCTGTTAATTGATATTTTAAATTAATATTATATGTATTATTATTATTCATCTCTGAGAAGAGGTCCGTGCCCCGCAATGGGACAGTAATGGGTAACGATGATGATAATGATGTTTTCCAGTTCCTCCTTTTTTAAATATCTGATATTCAGGGTGATTACTTGCAGTGTAACAAGCTGTGGGACATCTATAGCTTGACGATACGGGTACGGCGATAACATTAAGATACAATAAAATGGTAAAAAAGAGGGTAGGTAAAAGAGAAAATTAAGTAGAAATCATTATCTATGTTAAATTAATATTTCACTTTATTGAAATAGGTATAATTAGGTATGTCTTACAATTTTTGTACATGTATATGAATTTATGAATAATTTTTAAATGAGTAATATTAAATGTTAAATGACATAATACGCAGTGTGAATCTAAAAATACAATTAAAATCGAAGCCGCTCTCTTTTTTATTGATAGCTTCACATTACATTTATATAGGTCTAAAAACCGTAAACCGCATTCTTCTATTTTGTCTGTCTGTCTGCTTGTTAGAAAAGGTTAAATTTTAACTAATTTTATTGTCTTCAACACCTTTCAAATGTCGCAGACTCGTAATCTACAGAAAATATTAAACCGTAGTTTTTAAAAAAAAAAACGTAATGGTTTAGAATAGGGGATGAAAGTCAAATTGGCAAATTTTATTTACTGTTTTTTTTTTCAAAGCAAAATAAAGTGAATGAATGCATCTAAGTGATAATATGGTATACATTACTGTCCATATCCTGAAAAGGACACTTTTTATCTGCACGTGATGTTTTTGTGTTAAAATTGTATTTAATAAAATTATTTCGGATGCCTAATGATGTTACCTACATACCTTTGGAATCCGTGAGTAATGAAAGCCTACAGGCTTTGAATTAAACTCCGAGCCTTTATTCGTTATTTACGTCATCAGTTTAGCGCTAACCATTAATCGTGCATCAAAGAGGTCTTATCCTAAAGCTTTATAAATTACCGATTTACACACACCATTCATTAACCGAACCTACATTCAAAGTTCGTTCTCGATCACGACTTTATTGTGATATCTTGGGAAAACTGTAGATAAGTCTAGTTGGCGCAGAAATATTTAAATTCTGTTTTATTTATTATTTTCTTCAAGCCGTTTCATAGAAAAAAAGCTCTTCACATACACAGATATAACAATGTGCTAACTGCGCTTTTCTTTATGAAACACGATACCCTAAAATCCTTAATCAGCAATCAGAAGACGACAGCCATAGCAAAACTCCATCGAGAACGAGATCGTTTAATAAGACACCGTATTAAAACTGGTTAAAAAATAAACGAACCGCGGTTAGGGCTCATAAAAATACCTACACTGCCCCGTCTTCGTAACCAAGTATATTAAGACCTGCTATTTTGCAATCTCCTTTTTAGGTATTTATTTGCGTACCAACTCTTCTGAAACGCTGATACAACGTAAAATTTAATTAAATTCAGACCATAAACAGAAAAAATAACATTCGTTACGAAAGGTAGAAGGTATAAATGTTTTAGACACAGATAAAACACATAAATATTGTAGTAGTATATTCGTACGAAATGGTAAATAAATAATGCACTCATTGAATTCCTTTGTCGTGCCTGCCGTTGTCACACACAGAAACATGAACCCAAACTCCAGACCAAAAACCGAAATCTAAATTTATCATTCAAATTTCTCGAACTCAGGACTCTCCGAACGTCCGACATGACCGGCTTGTTGACCACCGTGCCACACGGGTCGTCAAATAAAATGTTTTTTACAAATAAAAAGATAATTATTAAATTACTTAGATGGATTTTCTTGGCGGTATTTCGAGAATTCGCCTGCAGCGATAACACCGCAGAGCATACTAATGCGGTAAAGCAGTACTGCTGTATTTCGGTTTAAAAGATGTGGTGAGGTAGTATGCAAGTTAGTCCTCAGAGATAACAACGCGTCCACGTACGACATCAGATAGGACTTTAGTGAGCACATTATATTAGGTAGCTACCACGCTCGTTTGCTACTCCTTTAATTGTAAAAAAATATATCATTGTATATACGTATACAATACGTATTATTCAATACGACTGTCTTATATTGGAGCACTTTATTAACTTAAAAACGTTTTGTACAATTATATATTTGTATTATGATATAGATCATTGTCGCTGATAATAGAAACTTTTAAAGTACAGAATATTAAGCACAAAGATACAATATTACGAAATAAATACATTTGTGCCTACGTTACTTTATAGGTATTGATGTGGATACAATTTGTTTCAACATTTCCAGAAATTAAATTTATAATCTTTAGGACAAAGGTCTCCTGTTCTATTCTGACGTAATTGTGCGAATGATATGTGTGTAATAAAAGTGACGTTAATGGCCTCCGCTATCGCCTCCTTAATTAATCTTTACCAGAAAAATACGGCGATTTGGATTCGCCTGTTACTAGAGTTGTCTTTTACCAGAAATGTAGCAGGAAGACCTATTTCCCGATTTACTACCTCATAAATTACGTAATAAGTCGTCACAGATTTTTTGTTACATATTAGTTTCGTCAAAAAACTGTAAATTTTTTTCATTACAGTTTTAGAAGTACCACTTCTATTATCATTTTGTATAAGAATTTTTTGTATTGAATTATCCCATCTCAAAATAATTACTTTATATCTACTTTCAACCGGTACCTTGCAGGTTAATGTTGATTTCGCTATTTCACAAATAATATTTAAGACAACAAACGTTGTTAAAATGTAAAGTATAAAAAAATATTTCGCCCAAATAAATATCCATTATTTGTTTTCCCAATATAAAAAGTTTTTTATTAGAAAAAAACAATTTAAAGATATCCTGTTTTATTTTTTTTTAAACCCAAAAAAAGATTTTAATGATAATTTCAGACTTTAGGAACGTAGGGATTTCATACAAATTTCCAATCTCTATTTCAACCACCATCGGTTGATTTTTATAGCCTACACTTTTTAAACAACCTTCCTGTTAAATTGAAAATAAATCAATACGTCTATTACTCCGCATTCCAATACTCTATAGTACACTTACTGAGGATATTATATTGATATAGGTTTGATAAAATAACCGTTTCTTCTCTATTTGCAAATTATACGCTAAATATACAGTAAGCACATCGATTTAACAAATAATGTCAATATGTAAATTAATATTTTTATCGCATTCGATCTTTCGTCCATCGTTTTGCTGAGAATGGAATGGTTAAGGAATGAATTTCGAAAAAACTTGTAATACATATTCTAGAATCTTAAGCATAAAAATTGTTTCAGCCTTTTCCAATATTGGATTTTCCGATATTACATACTACGGATATTTTCGGTCTTAATACCGTGTTAAAACGCATTTCTTTCAAAATCACAATTAGGCCCTTCAGTTTTATTTACATGTAGACTTAGATTTAAAGATAAAGGGCGATAATTTTGGCGCCAGTCGTTAATTTCTGCGTGCCGATCATGATATCCATTACAATTAATATTTTACGATACGTTAAATCAACAACTATTCATCTCTTAACTCTATACTTTATCTTTACAATTGTCATAAACTATAGCATAAAAACGGATCTTGTCGATGACTTTAAAATGCTAACTCGACAATATTTTCATTTTAAAAGATAAACGAGCAGTACTTTAGCGTGCATACAAGCCTGAATTTAGAATAATTCCTAGCATCAGGGTTAAGTGGTCATACACTACCGTACCAAACCTGAAATAGGACCGAAGTCCTATCTAATACTGTGGATAGATTCTTTGCTATGCGTTAGCTACTCCCGAGGACTAAATTAGAATGTCGCAGTTGTAATGCCAGTGTAATCTGTCTCACCCAAATCGGAACAGAAGTGTGGACACTGCTGTTTTACAACAGAAATAATTGCAATAGTGGTGCCATCGACGTAAAGCTTTTTGTAAGCAGCGTTTTTTATTTCGTGTGTGTAAAAAAGGACAAACCGCCGCTGGCATCTTACTACCGTCATGACGTTAATAGCTAGTTATTTCGGCAACGTATCCACTGCATATAATTATTTATTAATTTATCAACCTCCTTACAGCCATAACCGGTAGGTAGGCCGTAAAAATAAAGAAATCCTCAAAGAAATTAATTAATGGTTCTACGAAGTGACGCATAGTTTGTAAAGAAAATCATTTACCGTTGTAGCTACAGCTCCAGTTAAATTTCTCATACTATAATAATAATAATAATAATCATTTAATTCGGATATTAAAATAGTACAATCCATATTTGTTATATCTATAAACTGTCTATAATAAATTTACTTTATAATAAATTTATAATATCTATAAACTGTCACGTCACGATTAAGATTCAATACTAATGTCTATATCTGATAGTTAGCTTATTGGCTTTTGCTAGGCGATTATTATAAAAGACACAAAACATCTCACAAGTTACAACTCCGATACAATTACTATGTGGTAACAGCTTTACAGCTACGTGGTGTAGTACAGCTTAACAGTATCTTATCAAGATCGCGTAAAATTATACTTCAATAGAACCATAAAAGTATTGTCTTATGGAAATAATCATCGTTATCATCAACCATTACTATCACACTGCTGGGCACTTGCCTTCTCTCAGAGCTTGCCCACTTCCACCACACTGCTTGCCGAGAATACCAGCATGGGCATTTCGGAAATTCGGATGGTCGGAGTGGAGGTTCTGGTGGTTGTTTTACAAATCCTGGAATGTCGCCTCTTGTGGTGGCCCAAAAGATGGAGTGATAATGGCGCTAGACAAAATGAGATAAAGTCCCAAATACGATATTTGGAAATTATCTATCGAATAAAAACTTCATTTGGCGTTTAACAATATTCAACATTGTAAAACAGATCGTAGTATGAAAGTAAGATGAACGTCCAAATGTCCCACTATGCGTATTATAAATGTGATAGTTAGTGAAGATATTTCAATATTTGTTACTATATCTCGCATTAACAGTTTAACGGATTTTTTGAAGCTCGGCACACAGATAGACCATTTCATGTTTTAACACAGGATACTTTTCATCCCTGTTACTTGCCCGTAAAACAGTCCAACTTTATTTTTGTTATAACAAAACTTTACTCATGAACTTATTAATAGATGGCGTTGCCAAGACGGTCCTGTATAATAACAAAACATAAGTTTTTTTACTCTATTATACAAGAATTTTATGCCTACTATATTAGTCATAATAGCTCCTAAATGGCTCGATGATCTTCAAATTATAAATTTACAATAAAAAAGGGCCCATCAGGGATTATATGACAGAAGCAAAAAAATAAGAACAATTTTTTTTGATACCTCTAATCTGGGCCAAATAACTCTTCATCACAAAAGTTTAACATTTTGGTATCATTATTAAGCGACTGCGCTTCAGTATTGCGATTGCCATTCAGAAGAGCTATCAAAAAATATTTTTATAATTTCCATGCCCTATAAGGCGTCATATCTGACAACGATACCTAATAAATTCTTGATCGTAGACCTAACTTTAGTGCTCTCCCACGCTTCATACTTTTTATGGCATAAATAACAAGGTGCCAAAGAAGGTCATCCTTTGTTTTAAAATTTAGCTTTCCATCTTTCAAAGGATGAAAGAAAAATCTCGTTACCCTCTGAAGGTAATTTTATTTTTTGTGTAATAAAACAAAAACATAACTAGGCCTTGGCTCGGTATTTAATAATATTTCTAATCTCATAATACATATCTCATATAAAGTTTAAAACTTAAGTAAAATAACTTATTGATTGTATCTCTTACATACCTGTATATTTTCTGAATAAACTAAACTGTGTTTTTGAAATATCCCAGGATAAAAAGTAACTATCACTAGCCTTTCTTGTAAAGTTTACAAGCAACAAAATCAAGTTTTTGTAATATTTTTGACAAACGCTACCAGTTAATATATCAAATCAATATAACTAAATAGAATCGTTTCTTTGAATTGTAACTTTATGTTTCGATCAAGTAAAATAAATTGGGCTTTCTCATAAAATGAGTTTTATGTGGGTTTAGTCTAGAAATCGACTCGATCCTAGGCACATTGTATTCATTTGTAGCTACCACGTTTGGTTATATTTATTGTTTCTGTCTTCTTTTTAATACCAAATTCACAAAAACAATATAAGACATTTTAAAGAAAAGTAATACTTACACACGTACTTTTGTTAAATTTATTGTACCTACTATATATCTTCGCTGGCGTATTGAAACGTTAAATGAAAATGCAGTATCAGATTATTGTGTTTTTTAAAGTACCCGAACCCTTTTACCACTTATAATTTTTTGGGCTATAAATTATGTTACAAAAAGAATATTAATGAATAATGAAAATGAAATAAGAAGAATAATAATAATATTAAACTAATCCCATTATACGTAAATAATTGTATACAAAGACACGCGCTTATTTTAATTTGTTTTACTAACTGAACAATTTTAAATTAAATATAAAACACTTTAAATATATTCTGATACAGGATCTGTCTTTAAGAATTCGTGCGTAACGCTCAGACATTGAGTCCAGAGAGATTTATGCGGCTGATCCAGACGTGGTTTTCTCCACGATCCTATCTCAACAGCAAATGCTTACGAGACGTTATTACACTCGACTCATAGATATGTCAAATCTCTATTTATAGAGTCTTTATTTCTTCACTTTTCTTTTATCAATGGCCAGAATTGAATGGGGCATGCCATATTTAGAGTGGGCGGACAAGTCTATTATGTCTACAGATTCTGAAAATATTATGTTGTATTTTTACCTTATTCTTTCATAAAAAGGGTAGAGTTCGTATGTGAACAGTGAGCCTCCTTTGCAACCAATATAATAAAACTACAATCTTGATAAAACTGTTTTTGATGTGAAGAGGGTAGTAGATGATGTCGGAGCGGACATGTGTAGAGGTGTGTGCATAGAGCGGTGATGAGGGCTGCGCACGATGCGCGCGCGCTTTGATGGAAGAGTCATGGTCGTCGGGCGGCGCGCCGCTCCTGCGCACGAGGTCCCTGCCGCTGGTGCTGGAGGCGAGCGGCTGCGGAGCGCCCGCGCGCCAGCCGAAGCTCGACCCAAGACAGCTCTTGACCCTCACTCGACACTATTACCCAGAAGGAGGATGGGGGTGGGGTGTAGCGGCCGCGGCGACTATC
Source organism: Doberes anticus (assembly GCA_018250115.1). NCBI lineage: Eukaryota > Metazoa > Arthropoda > Insecta > Lepidoptera > Hesperiidae > Doberes > Doberes anticus. The sequence goes on along the minus strand of DWKW01000085.1, from coordinate 13,787 downwards.
GCCCAACTCCTGGCACACGGACTCCATCAAGCCGCAGCTGTACTCACAGTGGAAGTCGTCAAACGCTTCGGACCAGAAGTACGAATACAAGCAGGTCGGTAAAGCTAAAAGAGTATAGACCGCATAAAAACGTTACCACTAAAATTATACAAACTTTGATGATGATAAGTCATGTAATTTGGTAAATTATAATCTAACTTTAAGTATAAAATATGGACCTATACTTAAATATCAGTAATTATGTATCTGTCGAATACCTGTAACTTTCTCACAATATCATGCACTATAAACCAATTACTTCGACCAAGAGCAAGAACTTCCAGAAATGTCCTTCCAGAAGTTAATTTAAACTTTGTATTTATTTGTCAGCTTTCACTGGCGTCTTTCAGTAACTTGTCGATTTGGATGAACTCCAATCGCATACGTTGTAAAAACAATGGGTAAGTTTCTCTATTTGAGTTTTGACGATGCAAAATGACTTGCTTTCTTCTTCACTACACTAATTTCCGATCGAAAAATCTATGTCAGGTACGCTTAAAAATGTTCCTTACTTGAACAATGGATGATTTTACGAACGAGAAGAAAAAAACCCGATATCACTTGCACCGATTTAATATTGTGCGTTACTGCATGTACGACATGATATAATTGCCAAGAAATATCGAAAAACTTATAATTAATACAAAAATTATAGACGGTTCCTTCTCTTAAACCCAATAATGTTTTTAACAATCCTTCCTCGGTAGTAACTGAATCGAACAACTTATTCCCGTAAATTTGGAACTTAGAGAAAACTTTGTAAATTTAGAAGATCCTTAATTTATTTGGTTTCTTATTTTGTTACATGTTTACTTTTACTTTTACTGAAAGCTGCCTATTATATTGAATATTTTCATAATAATGGTGATGACTATCATTGCAAATATGTATTTATAACGTAAATACCCAAGTAAAAAAATTATAGTGCACTTTATATACATAATATATATATATGTATATATATTTAGGAATTGTTTGACAGAAAAAGCAGAACCTAAAGTTATAAATCATACATGGGCTTTATCCGATTTTCATGGTAAATATCACTCTTAAGAAGTTATAAAATATTTATTTTGATCCACGAATTCCTTTACCCTTGAACGTCCATTTCAAAAGTTCTTATGTGATTTATTCAGATACCTTCAAATCCTCACATGGTTTCTTCTTGTAGATAATGTCACATATTTTTGTAGCTAAATCGGTTTGCTATAAAACTATCATTAAACTACAATAGCGTTTAGCTTTTAAATTAACATTTTATTGAATTTGTTACAAAATTTTGTTAAAACACGAGACAGAAAACTGCGCAAAGATCATTGTCGTAAATAAAATTCACTTGCAGAAGATTATTTTACTACCCGAAAACACTGGAATGCTCTGCAGAGCAGGGGTTAAAATTTTATTTCTTTCAGAGAAAAACGGAATGGGTCACAGTTACACAAGCCAGTCGTAAAAATAAGTCAATAAATGCGACATAATGTGCGTTGAGGACCATCAAGAATCAATTATAGTGTTTAATAGAGCCGATATCTCTGTATCTGTTGACTAAGAACCGTCATTTTCAGTCATCTTAGCCGTTTAAAGTTCTCTAACCACAAAACCCTTCTACGCCTTACAAGTACCTGCACATGCTAAGTAATATTATTGGTACCGAACATTAAGACACAACGCTCACTAGATCAACCAATTAGGCTCCTAATATTTCTTTGCATATGCGATGGATTACCACTGGTCCTTACCAGTACCTTATCACCTTTGATATAAAAGTGTTTTGGTGGGAAAATTACTTTAAACGGTTCTCAGTCGCCTAACACAAAGATAACGACTGTATAATCGATTACAGACGATCCAAGACGCATATTATTTTATATTTATTTACCTAGTTTACTGTCTTGTTATATAGTTAGTCTTGTTTACACAGATATATAAGAGGTAAATCTGAAAATTATATGTAAGAACTTTGAAAAAAGATCCATGTTACTGATTAAATACGCTTTTTATCATCGTTTGTAAACCCTGCAGATTTATTATCATGTAACAGTGTGTGTATGTCCTTTGCGTACTCGTGCGTGTTCCGTGTCGAGCGACGATAGGAGCTGAAATAACCGCGGTCCCAAAGTCAATAAATATTTTTTAACCTGTTACTGAACGAGTTAAATAAAAATAAGTAGGATATTTCTACACGATCCTTGCTTTAGGGTGATTTATTTACATTATTGCGGCAACGTTGTAACTCGAACACTAAATATACATGATAGACATACATATGATGTCTTACACGATTTTAAATACTGTACTTTTTCTCTTCTTCTTGTTTAAATCTATTAGTAAACATAATTAATATTTTATTATATAAATAAAGGAATTTTTAATTCTCTAAATGTACCTAATTTTAACATCTGATTAGGATTATTATAACAATAAATTGGTACAAACACTAGAGATTCTAATTTACATCTTTGAACGATTGCTTGTGGAATTCTTGTAGTGCCTAAATAGCTTTTCAAAGAATACACCTAAAAATAAGTAAATAAATACGTAAATTAATAGTAATTAATTCGAACCTTCGACGTAAGACTTTTTAAAAAAATGAAAAGTTCCTATTTCTATAACTGTAAAATTATGTGTTCTTAATCAGCTTCAGATACTGATTACGGAAGCATATTTTTTTTAAAGTTTTTATAAGTCATTAAAAAAAGGCTAATATTAACGGATGACCGCCCGCCTGACTGCCAATCATTGCCAATCGTTTATTAGGCTGGACAAGAGGCGCGAATTCGACGACGCGGCGACGCGTGTTCCGACTTCACCGCCCATTTATCATCGCAAAGAACATTTAATATATTTCGGCTGCTGACAGCCCCATGATAAGCGGCACGTTTACATGGCCGAGACGTTTATAATTCGCACGTTCGCACGATCAAAACTTTTATAATTCAAACATTTTCATCATAATATGGCCGCTCGCGGTCTCCTGTTAATTGCGCTGATGATTAACACGAAATTATCGTAAAGTATATTCGAATCGTATCCGATTACGTTTTATGCTTATTTCATATAACATTTTACTCATCTTATTTTCATGCTCGGTGTTGTTCGTCGGAGCCGAAACTTCAATGACGTATGTCTACATGTCTCCAGAGTGGACCTCCATATGCTATCGTAATAAACGGCTTGTTTTGATTTAATGGTGGTAGAGTCTTATGTCAGCACCACCGCCGCACCTATTTGTGCTGCAGTGTGAATCTGTGCTGTGAACCCTGTAGTTCAGTTTTAAAGATGTACTTAGAAGACACTGGACAGGAGGCATTGCATCTTAGGCCTCAAATAGGTCCTCGCATAGGACTTCAGTCCTATGTAAGATTGAATGTAGATTCCCGTTTCCTTCTCGTTCTAATGAACGATGACGAACTATATTAACATATAAAAACATTTTTTTTTTCATGTAAAAGTGAGTAAAAGCACTAAGGAAAATAAACAGTTAAGTTAACTTAAATAAGTATGAATATGTAAGTATAAAAAATTCAAATAGTTATTAGCGAATGTACAATTTCGTTAGAGACATACATATGTATATATAACGTTTAAATAAAAAAACAATAAAACGAATACGCTCTAATGACCGTCATGTTTCTGAAAACAACTGTGGCACCCCCGGATGTTCCTGTCGGCCATTACTTACTTATTGCAAATTTACGAGCGCCTACATCTGAGTCTGAGCATTCGACCAATCAATAATGTCACTTCAATGGGTGTGAAAAGAACGCGAGTCATCGGGGCATAATAACAAGCGGGATACAATAAATCAAACATCCCTTTGAGAGCGAGGCAGAGATATTAAGAAATTGTGTCTCGTCCATCACATTATGACATTTCATAAAATATTAATATTACTAACAAATTGTGTTGCGCAAATCATTACACAACAAAATATATCAAGGCTATCGAGACCAGCATAGCGGTTCAAAATCTCAATTGTGCTTGTCGTAAACGAGAGCATCTGATGAAAGTTACATGTGAACCGTTTGATTAATCTTCCAAGTTGACTGTCATTGCTGTGGCGGTGAAGGAAAACATCGTGACAACCTGACAGTTCTCCAAAGTATTCCCAATGGCGAGTGAAGTCCACTATTTCAAACTTGACCAGCGTGCACAGTAATGAGTTGATAATAATAACGTAGTATTGTGATCATATAAGTATTAATTTCTGTCTCTGTCTCTCGTTAAAGTTGTAAAGAAAACAATAAAAATGTGTAACTGTGCCCGTTAAACGCAGACGATGTCAACGCCGTGTATGTTCCGTATCATAAAGTTAGAGTCTGTACAAATTTCCCAACTTTTACGTACAGTTGAACAACAACCCTAGCTTGAGCAAAGTTTGAGATAGACAAGCTCGTTCTGTTTACACACTTTTTTTAAGACAAAATCCAAATACAATAAACACAAACAGCAGGAGCTAATTGCAATAAATTATTCTAATATTGGTAGAGGTACCTAATCCGATGAACACTACAATCACATTGGGTCTTCATCAACCTATTATTGTTCTACCACTGGGCCCGTGCCCAGTGGTCTCCTCTCCGAGATCAGAAGGCTTTGGTCATAGTCCACCACGCTGGCCAAGTGCGCACTTCACATGCCTTTAAAAACAATGAAGAACTCTCAGGCATGCAGATTTCCTCACGATGTTTTCGTTCACCGTTAAAGCGAGTGATTATTTATTTGTAATAGGCACATAATTTAGAATATAATTTGTAGAAATTAGTATTTGAAATCGACTACATAGAGTTTTTTTGTCAACTATGTACACACTCAAAATGTAATGACCGAATTAATAGTATGTATCATTAGGTACATAGGTATATAAAAATAGTTATTATAATATGTTCATTGACAAAAACCGTTTTCAACCATTTCTTAACTTCTGCAATACAAATTCTTTATAAGCTGACAAGAAGTCGTAGTCAGAAGTATGAACGATATTAAACGTGTAGTAATAAGAATGAAAAAATATCCGATTTCTATTTTATCAGCAACACATTTAGCCGACGTTCCGAACACCAATCGATAGCGATATAAAGACAATTTGCTACTACTTACAAGACGATGAGGCAGCACATTTCTTTATTTCGATTCGATGGAGACAACTTTGCTATTTGAATTGCATTTGTTGCGGTCCAATGACTAACTTGGGCTGTATTTTGCATTTATAGCCGCCTTTTTCATTGTCTATTATTCTCCTTAAATTTACGCGAAAGTATTAAGTAAAAACTTTATTTTACTGTATTATTACTTTGTTATTTTTCCTATAATAAATTATTTATTAAATATACACTTTCTTTGTAAACAATAAAAATTCTCAATTCCGCTTTACGGAATACTAAATTGAATAAATAATATAAAATTAAACTCGGTACTCAAAACCTAATGTACAGTTTAATTTTTTTGTATTTTATAAGAAGCAGTTTAAATCAGGTCATCGTATGCTTTACATACAGCTTCATATAGAATTATAGTATCACATTTAAAGCTCTTCGAATTTTGAGGTGATAAGATAAGCCTGGACCTTAATGCAAATACATATTATTAGCATACTGTACAATGGGTTTAAAAGCTTTTAAAAAACTGTGTCTTAGGTGGAACAAAAATTTTATAATCTATTTTTTTGTTTTTTTTTAGTGGTAACCTTATCTTATGGTCTGGTCTGGTCTTATGTCGAAAGCTAGTCTGCGACGACAGCACCGTAGCTCCTATTTGTATCGTACCGTAGAGCAGCAGAGTCAGCAACGCTGTGTTTTGTTTTGAAGGATGTGGTTAGGCAGAATACACACGAGACAAAATACAGAGGCATTACAACGTAGACCTCAGAAGTAGAAACGCATCCACGTACGATGTCAAACAGGCCTCCGACCCTATCTGAGGTTGGATATCTATGGGCTGTTTACAGTTACGTTCATATTTAAAAAAATGTGGGATAAACTGATACTGTGGATAAACTGATAAACAAAAACTCAAGACAAAGCGATAGCTATCAATCAGTGCAGCTAGATTAAACATCGTCTTCGGGGGGATTGGGATGTAGATTTATTCTGGAGATGTGTGGCTGATAGTACCCTGCCAGTTAAGATGTCGACGAACCTCTGTTCCGTCCAACCGTGACCAAACATTTTCAATGTCTGTTTGTCTGCCCTTTTACACTTACCATCGTCTGATATAGAGAGAATAATCATATTATACGTAATACGTGTCTTCACACTACTTACTTCTAAGTAGTAAGATATTTTAGATTTCAATATAAAAATAATGTATCATCTACCTATATGATCTTTCTGGATTCAAGTTTAGTGTTTATTATTTTGTTTATGGCTATTTGCAATATAACTTTTATGGCCCTACGCTACGCATATTAGGTTCATATGCCTTCCAAGCCCAGATATGATTTCTGATTAAAATTTCCGCTGCAGTGTGACTTATTTATTTACGAGAGGTAATCCCTATATTTTTTTTACCTTCCATACTTTGACAAAACCAATCGAAACTTATTTATTTACTTCAATTACTTGACAAAAACCAATTATTTTACTGAAAATACGAGTAATGTAAGTTTGATGTAAGATTTCTTAATAATAATATTAGATAAAATATTAATGTTAGTATTACGTACATATTTTTTTGTTCTCTTTATGTTAATAGAACAGCAAACGAGCATGTAGGCCACATGATGTCAAGTGTTCACTACAGCCCATGGACATCCACATCAAACCACAACTGGGACGAAAGTCCTATCTGAGGTGCTATGTGGATACGTTGCTACTCGTGAGGACTAATTTGGAATACCTCTTGCCTGGTGTCTTCTGCCGAACCACACCCTTCAAACCGAAACACAGCAGTTCTCACACTGATATTTTACGGCAGAAATAGGCGTAGCGGTGGTGGCGAGCCTTCGACATAAGACTCTACTACTATCGAATTACTTTGTGCATTACACTACTGACTACTGTGACAGCGAAGCATTGCAGCAACTCGTTAGTAAACCAGTATCGATTACCATAGATCAAACGTTATGCTTAATTGCAAGCTCAAAAACATAAAAATTTACTTTAGCTTATGAACTTTCATTACTTTATTTACTTATTTTATTTTATGATCCTATAAATATGTTTTATATTCATATTTTTTTTTTCATAAAATGAGAAATACTGAACTCTTTCATATTAATCGAATACCCATTTTTATTGACGACCCGTACCAATGGCACAGTAGTTATAGTGGGCTACCTGGGCTACTGTTCGGAGGGGTTCAGATCTTAATGACGAATTAAGATTTATGTTTCCGCTCAGGGTGTTTTATTATAGTTTCTGTGTGTGTCTATGGCATCCACGATATGATACGAAGTCGCGTACGGCTAACGTATGATACAAATGAATTTATATTGCAGTTCTAATTCTATTTCAATACAATTAAGCATATTCATTTTGATGTTGTTATAAACTATTATTAATACATATATAGTAAACAAGAGTTTTTTGCGTCGGCTTTTCGTCTCCGGTCTGACCCGGGCGAAAACAGGGACTAGAACCGATAATCAATCTATAAACCGACATACATTGAACGAAATATGCTAAAATAAAAGTTTTGATTTAGAATTGTATTATTTAGTAGGTACTATCTTTAAATTTAAGTATTGCAGAATAAGTAAATACAGTCGTATTTTAAATTATTTTATAGTCTGCTAAGCGAGACACGAACATTTACTTTGTATCCTTCGCGGTAAAAGATAAGCTCCAAATTTATGATTTTTTTATTGTTTTCACTTAAAGTAAGTAGTCGAGTACGGAATGCGGTTGATAATTTATATAGTTAAATTTTTAAAGACGAGGTAATCTCAGAGAAAATGTGGATGTTGACGATCGAAGGTAGAATTAGGCACATTTCTCGTAACGGTTACCGATAAAAACTACGACATGATAGTAAATTTTCTAAATTATTAAGTATTTTAAGTTACCAAAATTAAATTAGTGTACATAATGCTGTTTTTAATTTCTTTAAATATCAACACTTGTTTGTTATCGTTTTAAGCGTATTTTACTAAATTACCTTATTAACTTACCTATTTAACCAGGCACTTTTTCTACGTTAGATAACGTAAGAACTATACACGAGTAATTTATGATTGTCGTTGGCGAAACACTCCGCATAATATGGTAAATGTTTGCTTCTCATCAATACGCCTGACCTTTAATTAGGCTAATACCGACTACAATATCATTTCATAAAGTGGCGCAGTTTGTTTATCGTGATCTACCTTATTGTATTATCAGATAGCAACATGGATGCGGCAGCCCTATTAACTGTGGTACTACACCATAAAAGGGCAGTGGCAAGCCCGCACGCGGATCTTTACGACGCCAGATAACAATAAAATATCAAGATCTTTTTGCGCCCGTCAGCATCCGTAAGCTGAAATGAAAACGTGACGAGATGCCGTACGTGGCATACCCTCATGCGCCTTGCGCTATAATTAAAAGAAATTTTCTCGGTTAATAGCCACTTAATTTTTGTATCTTGTCCAGAGGTGTACCGTATGATATATTAATGTGTCATTCGTAAGTGCTACAAGTATGATTAGTATTCGCTTAAGCGAATTAAACTTTAGTTTAATTATATGTCTCGAAAAGGAACCCGTCCCATGATAAATACCAAGTGAAAACTTGACCGTCATCTCCTGTGTAAAGAAATTTTGCCGCCTCACTGATTTTAATTGCGTCGAAAAATGGTTTCGTCTATAATTAGGTAATGATTTCATTGTTATATTTATTTTGTAGTTACGCAAACAATTGGAAAGGTAAACAAACTAAAAACACATTAATTAATATAGGCAAGCTATTTAAGTTTTTTGTACTGGAAATAGATTTACGTCCCGCGTTTTAAATTGAAATGTGTTTTAAATTTAAAAGCGCCGTTTTGCTGTGTCTACGAGTGTTTCTAACAAAATGCACAGGTCTAGCATCGGGATGTGGTTGGCATAAGACGCATAATGTGTTTCAATGCCAACTGAGTCATTGCAAATTAAATTCAGGGATGGATATCCAGCTTGGATATTTCCACAAGCAGCACTAATCATTCAGCGGTCACTCAGGTAAGTTTGCTCAACCACATCCGTCAAACGTCAGTACATGAAGTGTTCACGCTTTCGTTTTCCGACAGAAATAAGTGTAACCACCCGCAACACCACGCCGTGACCTTGCGAGCTTTCGATGTAACTTTGGACCTCAGTCCATCAAATCAATGAAACCCCTTTGTTTGTATTTCAGGATGCCTTGGTGCGTTATCAGCTGGTGTGGCGTTGGCGCTGTCGCCTGTGACGGTGGCCTTATGCGTGCGCAAGTCCACACGCGTGACGGCGGTAGTGGGCGGGCTCATCGCAGCGCTGGGATGCCTTTTTACATCGTTTGCTACCCAGTTTCACCAGCTCTTCTTCAGTTATGGTTAGTGGTTCTGACACCGAACACAGAGGTTCTCACTTTGAGCACGTAAAAGGTAGATGATAGTAGGTATATTCAGTTAAATGTTCGGGTGTACTATTTCTGATGCAATAACATAGCAAGTTATTATAATTTGTGTTCCGGTCTGAAGAAGCTCGTTAAGAAGATACGTCACGTAAGATAGTCACGTATTAAGTGAGTGATAGTCTAGTTGTTGAGAATCTCGACCTCCCAGCTCCCATTGGGCCCGGGTATGAATCCCAGGATGCACCTTTAAACTCTCGGAATTTTGTGCATATTAGAAAGTAATTATCAGTTGCTTGCTTACGGTGGAGTAATATACTTCAAATGCATGTGAAGCCAACAAATCCGCAGTTGATCAAAAACAACAACTTGTGTTAAGTGTTTACAACCCATGGAGCCCTGAGGTGGATGCGTCGGAATGCCTCCTGGAACGCATTCTGCCTTAAAACACCCTTGGAACCGGAACACGACAGTACTTAAAACTAGACTCACCACCAACATCAGTTCCATCATCACCATGGTGGTAATCGTCAGCAATCATTCCATACCTTTGCTACTTACTTGTACGTACGTATTAAACTAAGGTATGTATTAGACATTAGTTAGAATTGCACATTAAATATATTAGTGGTCTTTTATTTACGAGAGTGACATTCATTTCAAATTTAATTTATTCAATTAAAAATTTAATAAATTGCCCGGCGTTAATTAATTTTCCTCCATTATCAATATCTGTTTTCAGGCAAATCAAGGCAAACTGGGTTTGAGGTTGATTAAATTTACGTTTACCTCCAATTAATTCGAACGATGAAAATATGGTAATGCGGTAATTTACGTTCCAGGATTGCAATCCCGTGAAGTTAAATGAATAACTTGCGCCTTAGACGACTGATAAATATTATAGCCTGTACTTGTAAATTTAATCACATATTTGCACATGTATGTATACTTAATTCCACATTTAAATATATCGGATGTCGCGCGAAGAAGAAATTCTTATGAAATTTATACAAGCATTACCATAAAACAAACAATTGCAACTTTAATTCGCTTAAAATCGCATTGCACAAAATGACAGCTTAATTTATTTCATTCGATTCATATCCGCAACTCGTTAAAAGAACATCAAAGGTATCCGTTAATTGGCTCCCTGAGTAAACAAACTGATATTCAATATAACTGCAGGCAAAAGAATATAAATAAATCGGCGTCGCATGTGTTTGGATGATTTTATCACTTTTGGGTTGAGACCTTAAGCGAAGAGTAAATCGTCGATAAATAATCTTTCGTAGCTTTATAAATTCCCTAAAATGAACTTCTGTTTAAATATGTTCATCAAGAACCGGAGTTTCGTAATCTCTTTTTTTTAAGTGTTTGTAAGCCTGATGATAAGTAGTCATTGTAGCCTGTGGACATCCACATCTAACTTCAAATAGATACAAAGTCCTATAGAATATCGTAAGTGATTACGTTGCTTCCCCTGAGGAATAAGAGAGGAAGCCTTTTATAGATAGGTATCTAGTATTAGGCTATAGTGAAAGTGCCTACTCGTAGATTTTGTATGTACAACCTGAAGAAGTCCCAAGTTTGTTATGAATTTGATTTCACAGTGTTCACGCAAGTGTATAAATATCAGCAAAAAGAAAAAGTCAAGAAATTTCTATTAGACATCGTTGTAGATGGGCATGTTTATGTAAAAAGTTTTATTTTGTAAAACTAAAGCTAGCCGACGCACTGCCTACTACTTCCTAACTAATACAATATTCATATAATTATACAATATACACTGAAAGATAACTACATAAAAAATATTTTACAAAGCTGCACATTTCTTAAACAAAAGACTTAAAACCTTGATTTATCACTGCCCACTCGCCAGCAGAGGGGAACAATATTATCGCATTGCTTCTTACTCTGTAAATACAGAGAATAAGAATAAACGCGCTAAAAGAAAATCCTAAAATGTAGATTTGGGTACAATTTATGTTTTAATTTTATGTTGTTCATGAAACATCTATTCAACTATGTGCCTTACAGTCACAATGCTAATTGTTAAAGAACTAATACTATTTACAATTAGTTAAACAGTCCCATTTACATTTTTATCTATTTATTATACAGCTAATGCAGGTCTTACAAAAACGCCGCACAATACTACCTAACTTTCATTCATTGTTCATCATAAACCTCAAATCTTATCACATCACATAGTATAACACTCTGTTCATCATTCGTGCATGTTTCATGCAGTACAAGTTGATAATATGTAACTTTTAATAATGTAGTTATTTATTTTTCCGGACTACAACGAAGCGAAGGAAGAGTAATAATTTCGACAACAGACGTATGAACGAATCCAAGTAGATATGTTTGTATACCGATTTTAACAAATGATATGACCATCGATTCGTCTTCATTATGGTGGTTTTTTTCTACATTCAAATTGAAGAATTTCGAGACGCTATGACATAATCTATTAAGAAAATGTTGAAAGAGAAAGTTTCTTCTCGTTTTTTAAATGTCCAGCTATAATAAACACATGTACCCCAATGAAATTATTTACAATACTTATTTACAAAACAACCCAAACGGAAGATCACAAATATATGAATAGTCAAAGTACCAAAGTTACATAGTGTTAAATCTTTAGTTGGGAAAACTATGAGTCATTCAAACTTGGCAATGATTTGTTTCCGTGTAGGTACTATAAAAATATAACCAATGTTTTTCAAATGCCTACTTTCACTCGCCTCAAGTGATACATAATTTCCGACTACAACTATAAACGTAAAAGTTCGTTAAGATCTCGTTCGTTTTTTAACTCGATCACGAAGCAATGAATTTAAATGAAATTTTGCATACAGAAAGACTCGGGAATCGCGAACTATTTTGGGCAAGAGACTCCTTTTCCAAAATGAACTGATACCTCAGACCCCCATAGCCAAATTAATTTAAAAATTTTATCTCTAGTTTTTTCCTATTAATACAAAATATTTACCAATTTACGCTTATTGACTTGTTGAGTTTTTTAAGAGTACAACTCTTAATACAAGTTGTTACATGTAACAAAACTTATACAGAATCTTGAAAGTTTCACATAAGAGCTTGTGTCAATTAACAGGGGTCGAATTTTATACCTCGTCGACCTCCAAAATCAGTTTTCGTTTATGTCGACCCCTGAAAAACGGATTTCGACCTCAAGGGATATCGAACACTTTGGAATTCCCTGAGATAGAACGTGTGAAAAAATAACAGGGAAATTCCTCAGGATTTTAATAAAAAATACCATACAATAGTTCAAATACAATTACAATAGTTAGTTTCACGCAGACGGAGAAGCAGGCAAAAGCGAGTTTTAGATAAAGATCGGTGTTTTTATTAGGTCGATGATATTGCAAACAACGCAATGCATTCGAAAACGGAAGCATTACGTAGAGCTCTTATCCCGTTGTTATGTGAACGAGTATCAGCATTATCTTAATGTCTTATTTCTAACATCGCTACTTAATAATGGGATTATATTTTTATTGTTCCATTTGATGTAAGTTAACACTACACGTTGGACAAATACCTATTTCAGCAGAATGACTCTATTAAACAACTACACGTGCAGAGGAAGAAGAATTAGCCATACTTTGTGACTTTGTCGTACTAACTCATCACAAAAGCATTAATTTATTGGAATGTCTATCACAATACAATAAAATTCCATGTAAAGTTAAATCCATGCCTTTACAGAAAATTAAAGAAACGGTTAAACAAATTCCATGTCAAAAAACTTATTTACTTATTAAGAGTACAGAACTGTTCAAAACCGATTAACTTTTATATTTCTGTGTTTCGTCAAGTGTGTTAAGACCTTATGATGAAATTTAAAAAATATTTCCTTTCAAGCCTGGTGCTGTTTTAATGCTCTGGAATCCATATGTATCATAAGATTTCTTACTTTGACCCTGGTAGCCAAATATAACCTAGGCCAGCCACTATAGATCAGGATTGGTCATCATCATCATCATCACGCTGGCCAAGTGTGGATTGGCGGACTTCACGTGCCTTTGTGAACGTTATAGATAAGTCTCAGGTATGCAGATTTTTTCCTTCACCGTTAGAGCGACTGATAATTGATTCATAATACACACATAATTAAAAAAAAATACACAATATTTCGAGAAATTGCGGTGCGTGCCGGGATTTGAACCTCGACCCAATGTAGCGGGGTCGAGATGCTTTACCACTAGG
>DWKW01000084.1:0-22419 GCA_018250115.1 Doberes anticus | reverse complement strand
CATGCAGGCCACCTGATGTGAAGGGGTCACTGCTGTCCATGAATTAATAGTCGGTAATTTATTCGATATGTTTTCAGAGTTACAACATGGCTTCATACATTTCATTGACATTTTCCCTTTTTGTGAATAAATGATATTTCTTGCCTTGCAGGTTTATAAAAAAAAAATCCTTAGGTATGTCACGTATAAAATGTATGCAAAAAGAAACGTTATTTCTGTCGATATATAAGATGAGTATGAAAGTTCGAATAGTTAATAATGTGATCTACATACCGAAAGCTAAAAAAGGTTGCACTTTTGTTATGTAAATCACAGTGCATCAAATCTACAAAATGTGCATGGTTACACACCATATGGATCAGTTTTTTATAAAAAATACTTCAAGTGATAAAAAAGTATCATAGCAATTCAATATATCAGAACGTAATAAGCGTTAATCTTCCAAGACAACTTAATTTAAAGTTCGTAACGGCTTTAAAGTGACTTAGCGCCAAACTAGAAGCGTCAAATACTAATAAATTCACATTATCGATTTGTAGTATAGATATGAAGGGAATCCTTGTAATTTTTACGCTTTTAGGCTAGTGTAACTCGGTTTTAGTCTCTAAGTTGTTCTACGTTCATAATATTAAAGTTACGTTACTAAAGTTAAGTTAAGTTAAGATTTTATCTCAAAAGTTCTACAGACAACAAAAGCTAATATCAGTCTCATGAATATTTTTATGTGACAACAATTAAATGCTTCAAATGTCGTTGTACGACAAACTTTTCTAAGTAGGCATAGTATTTGTTGCCTTCAACACGAAGTTCTCGTATATGCTTTATACTTAAACCATTGTTGAAGTCCCTAACAAACACTGTTACAACAATTTAACTTGTGCTTCACCGTTTGGGTAACCACTTCAAAGTTGTTAAACACAGCGGTTTTCGGCTACAAAGCTACGGGTGGTGATTGATTTGTTTATGTTTGGTACGATATGTAGGTTACAGCGAATATGTTCCGCAAATTTCTATTAACTTACACTTTGAGAGCCCAGTTGCGTCAACTTGTATGATTTAAACGATAACTTTCTGCCGCTGTTCCTGTAAGTGCATCAACTTCGCGAACCGTCGCTTCCACGCCAAAGATCTGATAAGTGGTAGTGTAGGTAAGATTAACTACGTAGCTTCAATGGAAATTTGTTATTACGTGGTGTTTTTTTTCACTTAATTTGTCACTTATTTGTTTAATCTCATGCTGTAAGATCGACAAGGTGTTATTATTCTAAAAAATTTCAAAAAGCGAGGCGCGTCGTTTATATGACTGTATTATATTGTTATAAATGATTTATTTATAACTACGTAAACGTATAATTGCGTAAAACGTACGTACATGACATATAATTTAGGTAATGTAAGATGATTAAGGCTTTAAGATAAATAATTTTAGAACCAATTTTGCGGGGACTGATTATCCCTTTCACTGACCCGTAAGTGGAGACAATGGTTAACTAAAAGGTATTCGACATTCGCATGAAACATATGATTCAAAGGACATGGAATCCTTAATGAAGTTGAAGTATGATTGTATATTGTCATCGATTCATACATTAATTGAATGTGATTGGAATCCTTTCTCTTGAACTCGGCACACTTTTTTATAGTCTAGAGATGTTTTTAATAATGAAAGCAATATGAGGGAATTTATACGCAACGACCAATACCTAACAGTAGCGCGTAAAACCTAAATCACAAGTAAATTTTGATATTGACAATTTCGATGTAATACATAATACGATGTATTTAATACATGATATGTTATACGGTATATGCAATAATAAAATGTTTTGTAGGTACTTTTATCCACTATATAATATATTCTATATGATACTATCCAGCCCACATTCTTGTACTTTGTACAGTTTCGGAGAGAAATGTTAATGCCCCCTATAAACGCTTTATACCTACTGAATCAGCGAAGGGGATAAACAAAACAGGAAAAGCATAGAAATACACTCAGACTGTATATTAACATTCTGGCGTCTTGAATATGCGACCCTGCAATTAGTTTATAAAGAGTTTATTTTGTTGACGTGCATTCTCTTTTGTTGGTATAAGACGGCTCATTATATTATCTTAATGAACTATGCTTTTACGCATTAATATGTTCTGTGGTTAAATGAACTTAAAAAATAATTTTTAATCAGGATCGTTAATATAGGTAGATAAGAAATTTAGTGAGAGCGATGCGAGCATGAAATCCTTTTCATTGTAGTCTATTTAACCGCACCCTTCAAACTGAAACACAATAGTACCCACACTGCTGCTTTACTTCAAAAGCAACAAAATATGTACATAAAAAGACAATTCAGATCCTTCGATCAGCTATATCGAAACAAACAACTTTGTCTGAAACAAATGGCAGAGACCTACGCTTCAAGTCTATGTAGCTACTAAAGTTTAGTTTAAGTTCTTATTTTATCAGCGAGGTATGATTTTAATATGGCATCATCACTATCATCACCAACCCATTAAGACCCACTAGTCGATATGGGTTTCTTCTCAAAGATGATAAGGATTTGGGCCATAGGTGTACTATGGTGGCGCTGGACAATTGTTCACATTGTTCCAAGAACATTATGGAGAACGCATGTAGGTTTCCTCACGACCTTTTCTTTCACGAAAAAGTAGACAATACGTTTCTAATACGCACATAACTTCAAAGAACTAGGTGCAAATGTTTGTAAAGGTATACTTCTAAAAAGAGGAGGCATACCTACTACATTTCGACAGTCATCTATTTTTGACATTTGATTTCTCATTTCTGTCACGCCGGAAATCAAACCGAGGATCCTTTGGAATGGGCAAATAGGTTGCCAGTTAAGTCAATATAATAATAATTATAGTTGTAATTGAAGTGTTTATTGGTTTATTGAAACGGTATACCAGCGTCACAAACTGCATTAGAGTCTGTTCGAGCAGAGGTCCTGTGCCAATACTCGAAACCTCCACTATGTCAGCAGTTACTGAACAAATGTTTGCCAAGGTGTGTACTTACTCATGTTTGCTTTCGTGAATAGTGGCCTGCAGTACGGCTTCCGGTTACGCTTTTATTTGCTTTGCATTACTTTAAAGTTAAATCTGATTCGACAAAAGAGATAACTTGTTAAATGATTTCTCCAACCAATAAGGTAAGAAACTAATTTCATTTTAATTGAATCATTTTTTATGTATAAATCTCGACGTCGGTTTTTAACAACAATAATAAATCTTATATTACGGACAAGTCATTTCTAATTTTAAGATTGTCACTGTCGGATTAACCGGTACATCCAGTTACCCAATCAATCTGGACTTGCTTTTTAATTAATTTGGGTTACTATTTTATAGCGCAATAGAGAGAGGCTTATGTTTTATGAAGGGTTCTGAGGCTTGATACTGAAATTAATTATTTGATTACGGTTAGTCAGAGCCATATTGTTTACTTCCAGAGTTAAGTCTTTTGTAAAATAATCAATTGCTGATGTAGGTAGGCATGCTGTATAGTCAATTGAACGCCGACAGTAAGTCGTGTAAAACGTATGAGTACGTACTCTTCGTGCTAAAAACAGTCCAGTCGACGATGACGTGCCCATAAATCGGAACAGTTTTCGTCGTTTTAAGTCGGAACTGACTTTAGCTGTTATAGGTACTTTGTTATAGATACTTCACAATAACTACTGCTAGTGAGTGACAGCCTAGTGGTTAAGCATCTCGACCGCGCTACGTTGGGTCGAGGGTCCAAATCCAGCACGCACTTCTATTTTTGGTAGCAGAAGGACGATAATGATGATGTATAACTACTGCGGTCATAATCTACTTATTAGGGAAAGTAGAGTGTTATTCTTGAGGAATGTAATTTCTTGCCTTTTTCTAGGCATACAAGTCACAAAAAGAAATAGATGACTCTTTTTAGTAGGTACTCTACTTCTGCGTAACGAACTCTGAAATAATAAGTAGATAGATTAACGAAATCACTCATCATATGGACGTATTAGAAATAGCAGAATTTCACGATGACTTTTATAACTTTTTAACAGTCGCAAGTCGCAAAGCTTGGCATTATTCATTTATGCAAAATGTTTTGGGAAAACTTGATGGAATATTGCTTTCATTTCAAAATAATCACAATATAAATATTAACACCGTAGTTAAAATTTTGATATGACACACAATTAACTATTCTATTAAAAGCCAAACGAAATAAAATTTATCTGCTGCCATTCGGCCGATATGTTGCCGAAGTTTAATAAGTACCTATCTGTTAACTTTATTGTCCGTCATCAATTGGTGTAAAACTCTGTAATTTCGAATTTTATATAACCCCGTGTGTATCCCTGGAAAGAATTACGCCCTCCATTATTAACTTAATTATCGTATTCATTTTTATGAAATTTGTAGCAATTAATATATGGGACCACTAAAATAATATAGGCACATTTTTTGCTAGCCAACGGCCATGCGAATCTGAGGAGTTCATTGCAGATAATTTTAAAGCGTTGATTAAAATGATTATGACGTATAGACAAATAATAGACACGTGTGTTAATAAGATTCGGGTTAAGTAATTTTTCTGTATCACACTGAAATTTCGTGTAAATTTTGATGCATGTTTATAGTTAATAGATAATTCTTGAGTCTTATTAACCCCAACCCATTATTGGGCACGGGTCTCCTGAGAGATGAGAAAGTTTAGGCCATAGTCTACCACGCTGTTTTACAGCGTAAAAACCTATGCTTAAACTTTTTATTTCCATTGGTCAGTTGCTATTGGCCCTACTGACCTTTCGTCGTCATCAACGCTTTATTATCCGATTGCTGCCCGTACCCAGAGAAAGTTTAAGCCATAGTGTACCACGCTGGTCAACTGCGGATTGACGGACTTCACATGCGTTTCAGAGCATTATGGAGTAATCTCAGGCATGCAGGTTTCCTTTAACGTTAAAGCGAGTGATATTTAATTTTTATTGTCCTGTAATTATAGCTTATCATACTGTTATCACACCAAATTTTATTAATTTGATGTAGGCCTAAAAGGCATAGGCAATATGCTAATACATCCAATGTACGTTCGACTTATGTATTAGCATGTAAGCCACACGTGTAGAACATCAGAAGTCATGTCATTTAGCAATACGGCGTCGTAACATGACGAGCGTTGTAATTTAGAACCACGGCTGGTTTACTTGAGATCCCACAGACTGTGATTAGGTAACAGTTGCAAACAATCGCGAGTGGGACCGATTCAATGGCGGGCGTTGAACGTTGTAGCAACTAGTGGCAATTAAACGCCAATTTGTCTGTACGTAAACGAGCGGGCGTCTTGATGTCTTGAACGTCTTGTCATTTGACGATTAGGACCGCGCGGTGGAAATCTTTTCTTCTATATATATATATATAGAAGATATATATAGAGATATATATATATATAGAGATATATATATATATATAGAGATATATATATATATATATATATGTGTGAAATGCCACCCTGAGTGATTCACCACGAAATGTCAAAAACTACTTTAGCGATTAAGCTGAAATTTGACAAGCAGGATTTTAAAATTAAAAATAATAATTGGATAACTATTTCGCCAAAGAGAATCTTGGAAAACCGGACTTTTACTTTGTTCGTTGGATATGGATGTCCAGGGATTCCCTCGAATCGGATTGCCAGCAAAATTTCTCAGCATTAGCATAATATTTCTTTTGTAACAAATCCATTAATGTGCGGTCAAATCTTGCCAGATGCTTTTTTTTTCTATTCACTGTGAACATTTCGAAAAGCACAAATCATACGGCTTTTGTGGCGAGCGGCGATCATACGGGTAGAGTGGCGATGCTGTTCCTTTTGTTATGTAAATCGCAGTATTTACCCCTCGACGCTTCGCAGATACCCTTTGCACAGTAACTCACTAAACTTTATTCGAGTAGTAATGAACAGGGCCATAGTCATCTATTTGGTACTCCTGATGATGAAGTGATAACAGCGCAATTTCAACACCTCAATTCGGAATTCTCGCCGTTTCTCTGAATTCCCCATATTCAATGCCAATACGGTCGTGTCAGTTGGTTATCCTCAGTACCACTCAATAGAGGAATTATTAAGTAGACTTACCGCTTTGTTGTTTCTGCACATGAGTAATGAAAGAGTTAATAATAAAATTGATTTCCCAAATGTATGTTGGCGATATTACATAGAGTTCAGACTGCATTTCATGTTTTGCTCGACAAATCTGACCTACGTTATTAAAAAATAATATTTATAAATATTATATTAATATTATTATATTTATACATATTATTCATGTTATAAAAATCCGTTAAGCAGTTTTTGCATGTTTTAACAATCATCCATCCTCCATCCTCATAAAAATATCGTATTTATAATATTAGTAGTACCAGCATTTAACAGTCAAATAATTTGTGCATTTCAGTTGCTAGCAAAAATTTATTCCAGATTAAATTGAAAGGCAAGGCAATAGGGTTGTAATATTCCTTTTTGTAACAACATTCAATAAACAATAATAATTCTGAAACAAAACCACTAAAAGTTTTATGAAAATCTTCAAACGTGCATTAACGCTCCAGTAAATGCGAGATATCTATGCCACGCGTAGGTTTCTAAAATTCCAGCTTAACGTGAATTTATCAGTTCGGCTCAGAAATCGTCACTCAGTCGAGTCGGTTCGGTATGTCTCCGGTGCAGTGATTTCTGCGGCATTGTTATTTATCTATCATGCACATAGTCGTCCAACTAGCATTGTTGATATACATATGTACTCGTATTCACCTTTTGTATTTCGTATCTTTACGTCATATTCGAAGTTCAATATTTATGGCAGGTGGACTTCTATAACATAAAAAGTGGCAGAGACTTTTCTTCAAGGTTCAACGGTGACGTGTGACTGTGATTCTTTTTTATTTACCAAAAAATTGGAATGTAATCGATGAATTGATTTGAAATTTTTAACAACGTTGCGTTTATATATAAGAGTATCTTTAATACTTTTTATCCCGTTCATGTCTCACATTTTTTCACTGTGTACGTGTAAAACTGAATTAAATAAAAAATATAACTCGCTTTAACGGCGATGGAAAACATTATGAGGAAACCCGCATGCCTTATAGTACTCCATAATGTTCTTATAGCATGATGTCCACACACCCGCGTTTCGCCAGCGTGGTGGACTATGGCCTAAAACTTCTCATTGCTGAGTGGAGACCCACGCTCGGTAGACAGACATATTTAATTATCTGTTTCAATAAATTTTAGAGGTGAGTTGATTTTATAGCGAATGTCATGTAGTATATGTCAGTATAATTCATTTGTTTTGTTTTACGAGGCACAGCGAAGTGTGGCTGGGTTTAGCTAGTTAGATATGTAACGTTTCTTTATATAGTCGGCGCTCCAACTCGCGGCCGTCACGGGCCAACAGCTCCTTTTTTTTAAGCGATCCTTCGACATAAGACTCTACCACCATCCTGTCAACAACATATTTTTTTATTTCTATTGTCATTTTTTTCTAACATTGATGTGCATATTATATCAAAAATATGTTGATAATACTTAAGGGATGGAATTCATCTGAGAGGTGATTTAATTATCGGTTTAAAAAAAACAGTTACATCCCTAATTATAATTAATCTAAGACTGAGTCACAGCGAAGCGTGGTCGGGTTTAGCTAGTTACAATATAAATATATATCTATATAGCATTACTAACAGATGGTTGAAAGCGTTGAGGTGAACACAAAAAAGTTTAGATTTAATATTTAAGAGAAGTCAAGGTGAAATATTACAAACGTCCTACAAAAATGGCTGCGGCTGAATTAATAAGAAATCTGGACGATGTTTAGCACATTAAATGTGAACGTATACTTACGTTATGGGATTTTTTTTGACATGTGCCATTTTAAAATATGTAGTATAGTTTTAAATTGTAACTTATGAAGTTGAAGCACACTCAACTTTAATGAAGTCGGCTTAAAAAAAACTATCCAAGAGTCGATGTGAATGATATCAGTTTTTAAACTACCAAATTATTCCCGTGGAACTTTTAACACCTTTAAAAATTCATTTCTGGCGGATGAAGCTTTTACACTTTACACTATACGAACGTTTTAAGTGAATGGATAAAAACTACTATACAAGTCGGCGTCTCGTTAGCGCATACTTTGTAACTTTACTGTGTGCAGTATTCTTTAGTAATTTTAAAGATGTCAAAGTCTAAGATTACAAACAAGGCAAGGCAAGGGCAAGGATAAAATAAATGCAGAATGAAAAGTTAATATTAACACCAAAAAAAAATTAAGTGTAGTTTTTATTTCTTTGTAATAAAAATAAATAAAAGCTTTATAATTAGCATATTAAAGTTTTTACAGGTAACTCTTATTTCAGGCATTTCATATTCAGTGTAAGAATATTATAAATTCACAGCAGTTTGAGGAGTTGTGAGTACTATATATAATCCGTTCCCAGTTATTTTTCTGTAGTTACATGTCTTGCTTGTATACCACGTTTAAATTTTATAGATAAACTCCAAAACTTGGTAGTTTTGTTTTGAAAGATTACGTTGCAATATTCAACATCAGTGTCGTTCAAAACATTGTATTACATGAAGGATTACGTATAAACATTTATAAATTATAAGAACAAATAACCTGTTTATATATATTTAAACGGAATTATGTAGATGGTAGAATTCTTCCCTTAACTTTTTTGTTATTGTTATAAGGAAAATATAGGAGTAAGATTAATTTATTGTTTTAATCAGACAGTTGACAGTAAGGATGCAGTGAAGAAGGGTATGACATTTAAGCATAACATAATATTGTGTTTCATAATGCTTTCGTGCATTCGCTTAATGCAATATATAAAAATGTGTCTAAAAGTAGGTGCCGCCTAGGCTAAATATTTTAAGGGAAAAACGTAGTAAAGTCGAGAAAGGATATAAAACCGTAATAGTTAGGTATTAGGTAGTTCGCCGCAAGGATGTCACGTAGCAATTTATTCGTGAGCTGTTGGAGGTGTCTGACCATTTTAAAACTGAGACAGAAAAACGTGCTCTTACTTTGCACATAGTTTATCATCAGTGATTATTACGTGAACTTCATGAGAAATCATTGTTGGTTTTAATAAATGTATACTTTGTTAGTTTCAGTATAAATCTTTGGTATGAGTCTTTTTAAAATGAAATATCAATAAATGTCGTATTATGAAAATGAAAATATAAGTAATATGAAAATAAATTTAAAAATATTAACCATCCACTCTTTCATGACTTGAGGAGCCACACGTCTATGCGTTGTAGCTTGCATAGCGAGTGCCTAAATGAAATACTGTCATTACATATGCCAATAAAATTATGTTCGATATCACAAAAAGATATATGTCAAAACAACTAGTTAACAACCCCTGAAATATTCAATGGCCAAAAAAAAGCACGGTTATGTCAGATCACGTAGCGACGCGCTAGAGCTACCGAAAAATAAAAAGTGTAATGAAAGGAAAACTTTAAGTAGAGTTCATGTGCTATGCGCTCTTATACTTACTGAGTTGAGTACATTTATACTTATAAGCTTCGCTACTAATAAAGGTGTTTGTAACCGAATGTTTTAAAGTTTACCGTAATAATCGGTACGTGTAGCACATGAATAATTTTTTTTCATCATTCACAAATAGTTAAACTGTATGTTTTTATAAAAATATATAAAATAAATAACGTTTATTTGTCAATAGAGTTGTACATATAAAGATAAAGATTACGAAGAAAGCAAAAACCTTTTCCTTAGGTTCCACCGAAAAAGCACTATAGTCGTACTTATTTTTATCTTTATGAATCTTAGACTGGACATTCCACGTGTATCCAATCTAATGTTCAAAAAGCTCCAAGATAGCAAAAGAAGCATAAGTTCGTTGCAATTAAATAAGCCACTGGCATTGCCAGTCGAAAAAGCAGATTTAATTATAATTTGATGAAAATATGATTGGAACGACATCGGCAAAAAAATGTTTTTTTTTAATCATTGTCATTTTCGAGTATCCGACATTTTGAAAGTATAGGCATCATTCGACTCATTTTCTAAAGATGCCAACAAATTAGAAAAGACCCGTTAAAAACCGCGTCAAATGTATATGTATGTACTTACCTTTATTTTTTTAATGTATTTTAAGAATCGAACCGTGATTATAGTTCACTAACATAAAGAATTAAATTTAAAAATACGACCAACCTCTTAGATAGTATTTCACTCTGAAATCTACCCAAAACTATACTAACCCAAATCATAACAAACTTAAACGTAACAAAATTAGATAATCTATAAACGTGTCAATATATGCAATGTACGGATGCTTTAGTGTTGTCAATGCGTGCGCCACATTTCGCCCGCGGCTGCGATTGTTCTGTATACGTTCTCGCTTCTATACTGTTTGGCCTGAATTCCAGCAACTGTTCTGTTAGCTAGCAGTTCAAATTTCCTGAAATCGCATTTAGAACTTCAAACCTTCGTAATGTAACGAGTAGGTGTCAAAAAAACAAAGGCGTACACGTGATATCATTGTAATACCTACAATACATAAAGTGTTTCGTGTACCTTTGCAATGGATTTAGAAATGTTGAAACAAGTTGCGAAAAGTTAAAATAATTTATAGGGTGGCAATTTCCTTTCAATGCGAAAGTGCTGTAACTTTGTAGGTGGTTACTACTATTCTTGCTATTTTTGTTTTACGGCTATAGAATATTGTGATAAGTTTCTTGGGTAGATTTTAAGTAAACTTAAATGTATATGTACGTGAATGTAGGTATATATTGTGTGACGTATCGCGATAAAATTTGGCTCTTTAATTGTCAAGTAATCTCGGCGAATGTTCAAAATAGACTAATTGGACGCAAAGCTTCATGAATATCGCAAGATTATAAAAATTCAAAATTACGTTCCTTATAATTTGATCACAAGCAACAATAAAACATAAATCTGCACTCTCATATTCATATCATCTCATATCGTTCTTATACTTTCTTAACTAAACAGCAGAAATTAGACCTATTAGTCTGGGCTAATTTTGAAAACATTAAACCGATTTATTTAGAACTTTCAGCAAAAGATTGTGAAATGAGTAATTTAGGCTACGGAAAATGTGTACCTAATACTTCATACCCTTACGGTTAAAAACAGGCGAGGAACATTTGTATGAAGTCATTTTACTTATTTACACTATTACGTTGTTTTTTAATCGATTGTCATTAAATTTTGCAAATACGTATACATATACTGTGCACTAAAAATAATTGAACATATATAGTATTTCTCAAAATTAATTTTATATACTACTAATCTGGTTATGCCTGACAATACAGATTTTGATTTTTTAATGAGTTTTCTAAATTTATAAAGTAAGGTCTCTAAGTATAGTATTTGCTCATAAGGAAGGTTAAACGATAAGGCATTAATCCAAGCATTTTCAAAAAGCATCAAATATATTAAATTATAGTAATTTTCCTTGTTTCATACAGAACTTGATAGCAAAATCTGCTTTTTCATTTTAGGAGTGCTACTTAGTTACTCAGTACGTGTACCTAATTTCAACCCCGTCACTTTACTATAACCCCTTCATTTCGTGGAATTTTTTTAAAATGTGGAAAAACCTACATTAATTACACAACACTAGGTACTAAGCTACAATACAATTTGACGTGGTTTGTTTTAAAAATCGAGATGTTATCATAACTACAACATCATATAAACGTAATTTATCACTTACTTGATAACGGATGGACCTGTATAATCTTTTATTGGGCAGAATACACAGGATGCCTCCTGCATTCCAACTTAGTCTCCACGAGTACCTAGTAACACATCAACATGTGACCTAAAATATAACTTCGGTTATTTTTATCACAAACGAGTAGCAAAGGAGAATGGCCTGCACTAGATGTTAAATAGTGCAGCTCATGGACATCCTCATCGAACTTCAAACAGGTCCAAAGTCCGATTTTTGTGGCCTTACCAGTACCTTTCTGCCTAACCAAACTGCTGCTTTACGATATAAATAGCAGCGGCGGTGTTTCCGAAAGCCAGCCTTCTAAGTAAGACCCACCACCATCAAAATTCCATTAACACGTTTAAAAAAGGTCCCATAATACGCTACTCACTTGTTCCGTGAGCATCCCATATTAAAGCAGCGTGGTTTTTTACTGCACCAGTAGTATAATGTGATCTAGCGATGTGGTTAGTACACGTAGCAATTTTTAGCTATCTCAACAAGTAATTATGTACCCTAAAAGTGCTTATATGTGTTTTAGTCAAGTCTAGAGACTAGAGAAGCTAGTCTGAGTGTTTAGGCCCTTAAACAAATTTTGGTAATGTCAGATAAAGTGGCGACTGAAATTAATGTTCGTAGGTAACTGCCTCAATTGCGTTGTTTCCTTTAATTCGTATTGTAACGAATCTGCGATTGTTTCAAATAACGAAATCGTCGGCCCTTGGAACAATAGTTTAAGTGATTTATTGTACGGCCTACAAGTAATATTCATTTCACGATTTAAAATCCATTTAATATTACAAAACTCATTTAAGTCTATCCTTTGTAGGCGTCATTTACATTTTGATAAAATGTTACTTCTGTAATATCTATCACAACGTAATCTATCAACTATTTCTTTAACGCATTATTCCCCTTGTATTCTCACGTCTGATCTGACTTATCATCATCATCTTGAATCCATTGCTGTCCCACTGCTGTGCACGGATCTCTTCTGAAAAACGAGAGAGAGATTTAGACCATAGTCCACACTGGCAAAGTGGGGATTGGTAGATTTTACAATCCTTTAATAACATTATAGAGACTTTATAGAGAATTGTAGAAACTTTTAGACATACTGATTTTTATACTACGTTTTCCAGCACTACAAAATACAATAATTTGAACCTAGATCCACAGGCCCCGGAGGCCGATTGTAAACCAATAGGCGAGCATTACTTATACGTTTACATACGTACCCTTACCTATATACGTTAAAGTTTAATTTGTGTTGTAAATGACACGTTACAATGGTTCCGTTTTATCCTCACTAAGGCTACATTACTGGCTACATTTTTGTTCTGAATTAAGTCTAATAGGTAATATATCTCCATTAGTTTCTATAAGAGTTGTCTGAAAGCATAAAGGTAAATGATGTATGCCTACTATAGAAGTCTCAGTTCTTTGACTGAAAAATGTGAGCGAAAAGGATTTTATGAAAAATTATTAGTAGTTATTGGGATATTTTATGTTAACATTTAATTTCAACAAAACATAAATGACTAAAAGCTTTGAGTTATATTATTTTAAGTTATCTGGAAGAAATCGTTGAATAGCAATAGCCTTTTGTTTATAGCGTCCTTTTTATTTATTGGAAGGGAGCAGTAAACGAACAAGGCAAGGCCACCTGATCTTTATTGGTCACTACAATCCATGGATCCACTACAATCCGCATCGAACCAGAAATATGTTCGAACTCCTATTTGAGGGCGAATGCGGATGGATTGCTACTCCTGAGGTGTCAGTTAGAATGCCTCCTGAATAGTAATAGAGACCTTGTATATACATATATATATTTTAGTATTCAACAATGTTCTTCAAATGTGTTTATATGATATATTTTATATTTTATTTCAAAGTCTGTCAAATAACCACCGTCGCCTTTGGATGTAAAATATACAAGTACAAAAATACAAAACATTTTAGAATCTTTTAATAAGAGTCAGTAAAGTTTTTTAATTTTATAATTAACGAAGGCCAGGTGCGGATTTCAAATATCTTTGAAAACATTATGGAGAACTCTCAGGAATGCAGGTTTTCTCACGATGGTTTGCTTCACGGTAAAAGTAATTAATCATTAATTTCTAATACGCATATTCTTTCAGAAAAATTGACAAAATATAATATTTCGAGAAACAGAGACCTTACGTTCCGTGTAACTTTTACGGGTATATAGTTACATTATTTATGAGGCTTCCAAGTCCTTTCTACTTACTCTCAAAATGGTAATCATATAGCTGCTAATATAGAGCATATAAATCGAAAATTTCGTAATCAAACATCTTATCCTTAAGGGGTTTAAGGGTTCACAATTTATCTAGAATATATTTTATTAACCCCCACTTCGAAAATGATATTGAAATAAATTTTATAAGCTGCCTCACAAACACATTCCTTTTAATGGTTTTCATTTAGACTTCCCTGAGTATTGAGTTTAAGTTTATCAATGTGGAGTTGAAAGCAGATTACCGCCCGCCCGCAGCGAGAACAAACAAACATACCAGCGTGTTTCGTGGCAAGTACAACACAGGAAGCGTTAGCTAACCGCTACATTAATCGAGCTAAGGGGATTAACGACACTAGCTATGAGTATAACAACTTAGGTACAGTCGCGGATGTTAAGGCATTTTATGAATAGGTAGTTAAATTATCTATGCAAGTCCACTTGCTCTTTGCATCTTTACTCTGCTTGTCATTGTGACTTTTTATATACTGTGTTTAGAATTTATTCTTTTATTTAAAATATTTATTGGTTCTCAAACCTGTTAATTAAAAGTTTTGTCTGTCTATATCTCTTCCTATTATTGATTGAATTATTCTTTACATTTGTAACGAGTTTTAATTAGGTATAGCATGGATTAGACTTACAAATTACGAATTCGTCTTACACGTACGCATATTTTTAACAAAGAAATCATTAATTTATTTATTCATTAGAGATATGTTGCTTGCTTTTTGACATTTTAGAATTAGCATACGAACATGCTAGCTATCTGAAGTTTACAGCGACCCATGTATAGCTAAGTATATCTATAGTGGATTTGATGGAGGTAGAGTCTTAGGTCGAAGGCTCACCTGCGGCGGCACCACCGCTCCACCTATTTCTGCCGTAAAGCAGCAGTGTGAGAACTGCTGTATTTCGGTTTGAAGGGTGTTGTTAGGCAGACGACACTGGACGAGAGGCATTACAACTTAGTCCGCAGGAGTAGCAACGCATCCAAACACAACCTCAGGTGTGGATGTCCATGAGCTCTAGAGACCACATAACATCAGGCGACCTGCACGCTCGTTTGCTATTCTGTAAATACATTAAAAAAAATGTATATTTAACCTGAAGTAGGACTTCGAACGACACTTAGCGAAGTGAAAGCCTAGTGATTACGAATCTCGATCGGGAGAGACTCCGAGTTTAGAATAAAATCCCAGCACTCGCCTCTAATTTTTCGAAATTATGTACGTATGACAATATCACTTACTTTAACGACGAAGAAAAATACATTGAGGAAACCTGCTTGCTTCAGTGTTTTCCATAACACATCCATCCATGAAGTGTTGTAGCTTAGTTCACGGGCGCACATGGCAAGATTTGAATCTTGTACCTAACAAAACTTGTGCTCCAAATATCTTAATGTGTCCGTGAGTCAGTGACGTTTACGGGTTCTCTAGAGGGTACCTCCCCTGGCAGTCGCTCCTATGGCCAGCCCCTAGCCACGACGCTGCATGCATGGCACCGTAACAAATTAAAAAAAAATTAAATAGTATATGTACACATTTATATCAGTATTAGAGATGTTATAAATTTACGAAGCATTTCTTATTTTAAAATAGAGCCGTGATAACATTACTCTGTACACTGATCAAAAGTAGATAGGGAGTACTCAGGCTAATGTCAACCTAAAATTATTTCCATTATTATATACCTACCTTGGCACCTACTGGTGGATCCACATTGTTCAGACAATATGCGATATGAAATTGGAGTGGATAAAACTTTTTTAATACGTTAGGTAACTCTTTCCGGTTATCAATACTGTTACTGACGCAAAATTGAAATGAACTTTTGTTTGATCGTGACACCGGTAGTCTATTTAAATCGTTGGATTAGTCTTACTTCCCTGTTAATCCCAAAAGTGGAATTCGGGATGCATTTAGTAAGAGTATAAGCCGATTGTATCTTAGTTACTATGTACCGAGTTAACATTCGGTATAAGAAATATGACAACTTTAAAGCACACTGCCCATTACACCGTTCTATGTCATGTTAAAAAAATTGCTTTCATGCTCATTAGATCACCAGACGTGGCGGCACAGCAACATCATTTTTTTAATATAAAGCAGCAATAGTGAGTGATAGCCTAGCGGTTAAGCATCTCTACCCCAATACGGTGGGTCGAGGTTCAAATCTCGGCACGCACCTCTGTTTCTTGAAATATTGTGTATTCAAAATTTTCGGAATTATGTGCGCAATATGAATAGATTATCACACGTTTTAACGGCGAAGGAAAACATTGTGAGGAAACCTGCATGCCTGAGAGTCCTTCTAAATTTTCTCAAAGGCATGTGAAGTGCACCATCGTCATCGTGGTGGACTTTGGCCTAGACTTTCTCATATCTGAGAGAAGACCCGTACCCAGCAGTGGAACAATAATGGGTTGATGATGATTTTTTTTTTTATCCTAAAATAATATCCAACGAGCATGCAGGCCACCTGATGTTAAGTAGTCACTGCAGCCCATGGACATCCACATAAAACCTCAACTGGGACGTCAGTCCTATCTGAGGTCGTACGTGGATGCGTTGCTACTCATGAGGACTAAGTTGGAATGCCTCTTGTCCGGTGTCGTCAGCCTAACCACACCCTTCAAACCGAAACACAGCAGTTCTCACACTGCTGCTTTACGGCAGAAATAGGTGTAGCGGTGGTGCCGCCGTAGGCGATTCTTTGACATGAGACTCTACCACCCTCGATGACGATGATGAGTAGTAGGTACTCATTTTGTTTTGCTTTAAACGGTGCGATAAGGCATAATAAACAGGAGAGGACTTTCCAACTTGGCCCTCAATAGTAGTAACGCATCAACGTATGACCCTAGATAGAACTTTGAACCTATTTGAGGTTGTAAGTGGATGTATATGTACATGTTCTGTATTAACCACTTAACATCAGGTGGCTTGTAGTAAACGCGTTTGTTACTATTTAATATAATAATATGAACCAAAAGGATCTAGCAGGAATTTCTCACTATACATTCATTGCTCGTTCGCGTTATTGATTGGTGTCTTGAGCAGAGATATCAAGGCGCAATGGTAGAATACCTACTATCTAACCAGTGTAATTGCAATTAGATATCTAAGATTGTATGGGTCGGATAATAATTAATTAGATTTAATAAGATACAGTACATAATGCAAAGTTCTCTCTACGAGTCGTATTATTCTTGTTATCTTTGCAGTAGTCTTCACCGAAACTTCCTCAAATTTAACTTATTGTATATGACAGTGGGATAGGGCTTAAAATAAATGAAATAAAACATTGCATTTTTTACATTTTTTATTCATTCTTTTATGTAATCGTCAGTGTTGTACAACTAAATAATCACAGTTGAAACAAAACATAACTATGTCGGTATAATAATTACCTAATTAATGTCTAAAATAAAATTACGTGCACCTTTAGCGGTGTCGGTGGCTTGCACCTTTCATATTTGTACTGGGATTGTGTGCTCTGCTGTCTAAATTAGTGTGTATATGTGTACTGGATACGGTGAGATAATTCGAAATTCAAATTTAAAGCGATATGTTTATTGCAGCCAGCGTGGGAAATACCTCTCTTTAGAAGAATATGGCGGCGATGGCATATAACATTGCGTAACCACAATCACGACCCGTTGGTACATTACATCGTATGCCATACGTTCAATTTGGGCATAAAGTATTCTAGTAATTAAAGTCGACCAGATAAGTGTCGGTTTTGTATAAACGCGGAAAGTGACATAAGGTACACGCATTGAGACAACGCAGAGCAGAAAAAAAAACGAAATGAGAAATTTTGTGCCGTTCACAGACAGTACTGCGGTAGGAAGGGAAGTATCACTTTGTCGTAAAACATTTCAAAAAACTTATAATACAATATTGTATAAGAATGAAATATAAAATCGGACCGAAACACTATTTACCATTATTCGTCTATATGATTACTGGCAGTGTAATGACAATGATAATTAATGTCACAAACCAATAAAAAAAACCAATTTGGTTGATTTCTGACTAACTCGTTAATCTCTACTTACACGAATAATAATTAACGAACATTGCTTTATTACCGATGACTTGAATATTCGTTTTGGTGCAAACTAGAGGTGTACTTACAGTAGGTATTCGAAGTGTATAATTAAACAACCGAGTCTACAAAATCTTAGGCTTTCAAACGCATAATAAAATCAGTCATTTTAACATAAGTCAGTATATTCTAAAATTTACACTGATCCTAATTCGATGTCGAAGTGAGACAGTTTTATAGAACCTGTAATTAATTTTATTATTTTACTATAAATTCTTAAAATTATCATTAAATTAGTGACTTCTAAAGGTTGCATCAACTATCTCACGTCAAAATCGATGGAATAATAATAATAATCTAGCACAACACTCTTAGTAAGTTATTGATATTTTCCTAGGTGCGACTAATTTTATATGTTAATATATGAATAAATAAAGTGCAAACACTTAATACTACGCTCTTTAGCTGCGTCGATAATGTTAATAAATTGGCACAGTCCCATTCATAGCGACGCTCGACTCCGCGCGTTCCGCGGTCGCTCCGTCGGCTCTCCACCGACCGCAGACCAACCATCGACCGACCACCAGCCGACCATCCGACTATCGACAGACTATCAAGCGGCGTCGATCGACCACCTACCATTCACACTCTCACCCTATGCCACTGGCCACACACCTATCGTAACATTCTCCTTGCCATTCGCCCCCTAGTAATTCTAATCTTACGCACCATTTCACAGTCACCATTACGCACGCATTCTAAACAAAACACGATCAGAGACTATAATAGTAACCTACTGTTACGAGACCGTACTCGTCCACAGACATTCTAAATGTAATCTACTACATCTACACGGAGACGATAGGAGAGGAACACCAGTTACTGTACATCGTTTACAGTTACATACTGAAATTTCGAGTTGAATGTCGATTGTATTATATTTAACTAGTGCAAGGGGCAGATGGTTATTTTATCGTATGTACATCCCCCGCTGAACGTTTAAATATCGAATGAGCATTATGAACTCGACGTCCGTCGGACATTTTTATCTAATAGTTTCGTTATTATAAAATATAACATATTTTTAATATTAAGTATTTTGATTTTATGCGGAAGGGCCGTTCATTGAGTGATATCACGTAAAGCTGTGGACTTACAAAATACTCGTATAAATTATTCACATTTATAGCACACTATCTACAAACACCCACGAATCAGATTCACGCCTGGCCCTCCTGCAGAAATCTCCTTATCTCCATAACTTCCAATAAAATACTGACTCATAATATGGCTACTCGAATAAAACTTATATCAAATATTTGGTGAAGATATACGTTTAAACTTTATAAAAAATTACGCAAGTAAATAAGTATATGCCTTAAACGAGTAGAGACTTAAGCTAAACACGTCTATTACAATACAAAATAAACTCGTACAAAGTTGATAAGAATTGCAAGTCACGGGCGTGGTGTCGGGTCCTCCTCGCGTGGGGTCGCCTGGCTAGGGTCAAATAAAACTCCGCAGGTTGTGGTGTATATTACCGAGCTGGTCGCAGAGGCTCAGTGTGTAGAATAGTGGGAGACAATTGACTAAAATATGCGCCGTGAAATGCGCGGGGGAAGGCTGAATCGCCTACAGCTGCTCGTCCATGTCCGGTCCATACATGTCAGCGAGCTTCTCGAACCGTGGTCCCCAAGCGCCCAGGTAATCATATTCTTGCGTTTCATCGTCGGTACCTGTTAAACAATCAAATCGAATTATCCCTTTTGAAGCCGTGCTCGTTACCCGTTTGATATATCACAAGCATTCTTGAATTAATTTTCACGCTCTATGCACAATTTTCACGATCTATTATTTTTCGAGTCGATAGGTTAGTAAAGGAATGACAAAGGATTATCTCCAGCGGACCTGATATCGCTGTATCTTGCTTGATAAAATATTTTATCCAATTTAAATTCAATTTTTTTTCTGTACGGCATGATATAAAAGTTATAGAACCTATTATAACAAGTATAATCTAGGTAAAGGAATATAAAAATAAAGGACAAATGAAAATCTCTATTAAGTAGATACTATAAAACCTATTCATATAGGTACAAACCTGATGCCAGAGAGGACAAGGATCCCGCAGTGCTGCCGCCCCCCTCATAGGCATAGTTGCGCAGATCGTCGAATGGAGGCGCATTCGGGTCACTGTCAGCTCGCCTCTTGTGTTCTTCTATAAACATGCCTACGTTGGTCTCCCCCGGCAGCGCTACACCCACTCCTGGGCCCACACCCACACCAACGCCCATCGGTCCGACTCCCAGGCTAACGCCCAATAATGGATCTGTTTGAAACATTGATTGAGTATATATTAGTCTTTGTACAAAACAGGTTCTGTTATCAGACTCTATCGTCTATTTATTTACGTATTACAAAATCCAGAGCTTTTATGGTGGTAGAAGGTTCGTCTGCGGCGGCATCATTGCTACACCTATTTCTACCGT
The DNA here is from genome assembly GCA_018250115.1 of Doberes anticus. Lineage (NCBI taxonomy): Eukaryota > Metazoa > Arthropoda > Insecta > Lepidoptera > Hesperiidae > Doberes > Doberes anticus. Next base: position 1,827 of record DWKW01000084.1, on the reverse strand, counting down.
TAAATAGCAGTATTGCTGTTGTTTGGTTTGAAGGGTGTGGTTAGACGGGAGTTAGTTAGTTAGGCGTTACTGGACGGGCAGAATTCCAACTTTGTCTTCAGGAACACATAATAAGACTTCGGACCTATTACATGTTAGATGTAGATGACCATGTGCTAAAGTGACCATTTAACATCAAGTTATGTTAAGCCTGCATGTTCGTTTGCTATACCGTTTATATTTAAAATATATATATATATATATATATGTACCTTGTATATAATGTAACATACTATTAACAAATTTATTTTTTTCAGTCACTACGTATGAGTGACAGTAGTAGTAAGTACGTATATAGTAAAGTCACATATTATTATTTATTGATGAGTTCAATTATTTATTAAAAGCTACGTTTATTTATTAGATACTTTATTTATTTAAGATTCTCATTAAGGTCGTTAAAATTTGATTAGGATAATTGTTTAGGATTTTATAATTAGAATTAATCCGGTTTTTATAATTGGATTAGGGTGAAATTAAAAATATGATTGGTGATGTTCTAAAATAATGAGATTTTATGTATTGTTCTATATTATTACCCGAAGTTAATTTATTTAGGAATGCTTGAATAACTTTACAATTTTATGTATTAGGGAATGAAATACCTTTATGAAAATCTGTGTGTCACTGCCGCTTCGAATTTATGTGTCGGAAACATTGGCAACAACTATAAAATCAGCAACTAATTTTATTTAATTAGTCCTTTCACGCTTAACGAACACTTGTTTGCTGAATTAAGTCGCGTCGGTTATCCCGCTTCATTTTAGTTTTATACGCCCTTCATTATAATTTGTTGCCGAAATTAGAAAGTTTAATTATAGGGTATTTAAAATAAATTATCGTTTTTCATAACAAGCAAGTTCAGTCGATTTAGTTTTCTTGTTTCGCATTTTAAGAATAGTAGGTACCTATATTAATTTAGTTCTAAGCTTGCAGTAAATTGTTACAGCAAGCAATATTTCCGCGTAATCTAAAGTAAATTCTTTAATCCTTTTAACGGGTGCTAAAGTATTATGGTTTCAACGTTAATTAATCGTAAATTAATTAAACGTTAATTTCGTCATATAATAAACCTGTTCTGACATAATTTCTTGCAAACACTGCTTGAAATTTAACCATATTTTATAAGTGTAAAATACAGTTAAAATATTTGAAACTTATAAGCTATTTCTTAAAACTATCAAACAAGACTGCCTTTTTACGTAAGTTGAGTTACACATCAGTTTATTGGAGGATCGTGTAGTTAGCGTAGTTCGACATAACTAGTATAATTTTATTTTCATTGTTTAATCAAGTATGTTTCGCGTATTTACTTAATAAATTATCTGAGAGAAATCGATATCGAAACTGGCATGCAGGTTTCCAGAGTAGGCTATCCCTCACGTATATACAACTTGTATATAATAATATATTGTATACACAACTTAGCCCTGTGTAATTTTACTTGTCGATCTAGTTCGTTTGCCTGTTGTCAGGCTTCATATTTCCAACTTCTGTAATCCAGAGAGCAAAACAACTTTTGATTGGCTAGGGTCTGTGAATTTTACGAAAATGGATTCCAAACTCCTGGGGCTATGCCGAGCGTCCCAATGAATGGACATGTGACATTTACAAGGGTATCTTTGCCTTTTGAAGTCGTTTGCTTATTGAAATCCTTAAACACCAAAAGACTCGGATGGCAACTTAGAGATGTCCTTTCAACCAAAAACTATTTCTTTATACTCTTTTATTCATTAATAATGGCTGCACTACTGTTATACACCATCTGTAAATGAATACACGCATACG
>DWKW01000083.1:0-22449 GCA_018250115.1 Doberes anticus | reverse complement strand
GCCTAACCTCTCTCATCTCTGACAGAAGACCCGTGCCCAGTAGTGGGACGATAATGGTTAGATGACGATTCTAAAGGCATAATAAACTCGTACCTACCTCTCATATACATAACCATTGATTAAAAAGTCTTCGAAATAGAGCTTTTGGTAGTAATGATAAACATCGCAGCAGTTTCAAAATCAGCTATAAGCGTTATTCACGCTGTTCGCTAATTTCAATAAATCGACATTGGTTTCATCGCTAATGTATTGTGGCGTATACAAGTCCAATGTGATGCGCTAATAATTGGTAACGAATCTGCCAGTTAATACTACTGGAAACATTACCGACACGTACCTGTTCTGCAAAGCAGAATTTTGTACATTTAACTATTACTACCTATTTATTTCGCGTACACACTAGTAAGTATTTTCGTCGTTTGCGGCGTGCTTTGACATATGATTTTCACCACTTCTTCTTTATTTTTTTTTAATGGACGTGACCTTATGTGAACGTGTGAGTCTATACAGCTCCGATGCTATGAACGAGGGCATAAAAGAATGAACAAGTCTATGAGAAGAAATCGCACATGGATACTCACGGTCCTACCGCATTGTTTGTTTGTTGAAAAAACACAATGAAAACTACGTTAGATTTTTAAAAACTTTTTTTAGCTTCACCTGCATATGATGTCTGTGGGTAAACAAACCTGACAAGTCAAATTTGTAATTGATTCGAGTGGAAATTTTGCAAACATGTGTAAATCAGATGAGAATGCAATAAAGCTTATTTCTCAATAAGTTTTTACATGGTATTCAGAGTTTTGTGATAGATTCGGAAGACGGTCACTATGCAATTACGAAATAAAACAATCCAATTACACCAACTTTGGGTTCCATAGATTTGTCTTGTAAAGCTTTCTGTATAAATGGCTGGATCTGAATATGTAGACTGATAGTGGCTACTGGAAGCCTGCAATAAATCAACGTAAATCGTTAAATGAAAGTTAGTTTCTCTGTTTCGATGAACATTTTCCAGAGTATGTTATGGGGGTCCTTAAATAAGTCTTATAGCTAACATTTGCTCGATGTAGATTGCTCGAAACGGGTCTTACCGTGAAAACGTGACAAACAGATAGACACAGTTTCTTTCGCATTTATAATTTTAATATGGATGAAGTTTTAATACATCATAATAATTTCGTATTTAATAGACTTTTTTGTAACAGTTTTAAGCAAAACCTCGTTAGAATATCTCATTGTTCCATTGATAGCAACGGTTGCGAGGGAGGTAACGAGGGAGAATAAAATATTGTCCTAATGATGGCGGCATTTATCGGACGTTCGGTATTGCTAGCTAGCTAGTTACCAACTCTCTTTTGATGAATAATCGTGAGAAGAATGTTGCCTCGTGACTCGCTTCAGTATTTTCCGTAATATTGACGGTTGCACTGCAGTTGCCTAAGCTCATTCGGCTATTAGACTAATTTCTACATGGAATGTATGACCGTACAAATAAAGGAGAATTACTGAGAAGGTATATTTCAATACTATTAATTTTCATAAAGTTAATGAGAGCGCATTACCCGTGTCTAAAATAAGCTCAATAGCGGCCGTCGGAATATTTTCACAAATATTTGTTTTTTTTTTTCTTTTGGTGCGTTATGATATCAATAAATTATACACAGTGTCTGTTAAGCGAGATGTCGTTTAAATTTTGCCATAAATCGTTTTGGTGTAGGTACTACATATGTATATGGTAAATTGTGGTCGCTACCGAGTTGCCAAATTTTCTTATATCCCATTTATTTTAATGCTTTTATTTTTTGGAACCGTACCATGCTACTGATTACGAATTTAAAGAAAACAAAAGTGCGACAGTACAATACTTTAAATCTCTACTTCACAACAAAAACAGGAGATGAGAACCCAACGTGTTGCCCAACCCAAGCCTTTCTGTTTTGATGTTGCCACTTGAAATGAGTAATTGATTCACATCTTGTTTCATCGCCAAGTGTTCGTTTCTAAACGAAAAAGTAGTATATTAAAATAAACTTTACTCGCAAATTAAATCACACTGTTTATCCATCACTTCGGAAGTGTTACACGTTTAAATATAAATAGATATATTGTTCTGAGAAAGTGAGAATAGAGATCAACAGGTCAAACACCTTGTCGTCAAGACAGACAAAAGACAGATATTAATGTCATTCAGTGGTCTGAATCTGAGTTAATAAGCGTTTGTTATACAACAAACGTTTCTATTTTGTAATGTTGAATTTTCCTTTAAAATAAAATTATTGCGTCTTGTTCTGGGTACCTGGCTATTGTCCATGGAAGCCCAAAATATCCACAAGACATTAACTGGTGACTATACAATTATGAAAGGTTTCTTTATAAAGTAATGTTTATTTTAACAACTATTGAGTTATTAATTACCTAAATTTTTAGTCCGTCTATTATCTATCATGTTAAGATCAGCCGATACAGTGTTAAAATGCTTGTCACAGTTCATTATTTCAATCAACAATACTTTATCTCTACATTTATGTCACTTTGAAGCATTTATTTCTATTTTTTCTCTATTGTCCAAAAGTAAAAATGATATTAAAATTTAGTCCCCAAATGGGTTTGATTGTAGTATTTGTTTAATTTGGTAAGTCGTGGTGCATCTTTAAAGAAATTAAGTCTCCATATCTCGCGTAGGTTGCGTAAGGATATTTTAGAATCATATATATCTGGAAATGTATATACTTCTGTCCTAGTTGAGGTTTGATGTGGATGTCCACAGACTGCAGTCCACTTAACGTCGGGTGGCACTGCATGATCGTTTACTATTCTGTTAGTATAAAAAGAAAAAAATTATTAATCTATTACGTGTAAAAAACCGTATGTGTTATCAGTAAAAAACAGTTGTTGTAAACGCGGCCTTAGCACAGAACACTCAACGCAAAAAATAAAATTTATGGTAGAATGACGAAGCTACCATTTATTTTACACGCATAACGACAAAGTGCACGGAAGTGTCTAAAAATGATTTTATTATGTGCTCAAACATCAAACATTTGTACAGTTTATGCGGGCACATTAAGTATATTTCACGCTTTACAACTGGCCCTGGAAAATACTCGTACATTGCTATTGGTTTGCTTACGTTGAAATAAGGTTACGTATAATGTGTTTCCTAGGGTGCGACGCACCAAGGAAGGGATGTTATCTCTGGCGTTGTGTGGGATTAACTATACAGGTACAGCTAATTACAGGACAACCGTCGTATATAAATTTACACCAAAAAAATTACGATCAAAATGTTTTTATTACACTTACGCATACTAATAGTTAATAAGACAGTAGAAGCACAGAAATTAACTCTAGATGTACTCGAGAAAGCACGTATTGGTGTTTACATTTGAACGTGGTTGGAATCGTCTAATAGATACTTAAATATAATTACTCAATTGACAAACTTAACGATTTATTTTTATAGTTCATAATTTGTTTTGGGAAAGTTTTGTGTTGATACCAGTTAACCATCCAGAAATATCATAATCAAAAAAGTTAAGTAACGATTTCCAACTTTCTTTTTCTTTCCTTCTTATATGCTAACTGCATCCGAAATTCCAAGTTTATTTGCTCGAAGTATCAAGAATGATCCGTGAATGAGTGTGTGTCTCATACTTATTAAAAACTTCGAAATTTAGGAAAGTGCGTCAGATACAAAATGTACGTAATTTTCAGGCATGCATTTGAACTTCGATTTGCTTAAAGAAAAGGGTTACCGGTGGTTTCCGTCTGCGACTTGCCAAAGCGACTACCGTGACATTTGATCAAAGAAGATGCAAGGACAAAGACCCGTTATGTTTTGTCAAGAAAGTTTAATCATGCGATGACTCAGAATTTGGTTTTGCATTCTGTAAGGAACGATTCATCCGGAAATTATGACTTGACTGAATCATGCCTTCGTAAGATAGTTAGTGGTTTTGTTTTGTTAGTCCAAGGTGTAGGAACTTGATAGTTATGTAATTATTGTATTTCGTTAGATAGCACAGTCATTGACATAGATGATTTAGTTAGATTTTTTTAAATTGCAAATTTTTATGTGTAAGTAAGTAATTATACGTAAGTATATATGTATATATATTGTACAGTACTATAAGCAGTTCTCAAAACGTTACCGAAATTCTAAACGCTATGACAGCACTGTTAAAATAATAGAAGCTTATTATTTTATAATGCGCATATTAACAAGGCATATTAGTATTTTCAACGAGAACAAATATTACGATTGTATTATATTCAGTTATCCGCAATTTTCCAATAGTGTATGGACTCAATGATTTGACAGTTGGTCAAAGCATTGGTAGAAATGTATAATGTAAATTATACGGAATAAGAACGACACTAATGGACCGCTAGTGAAATTTGATGTGCCTTTAGAATGTTTATTATTTTTAGCGTATCCGTCGATGACTTGTGGATATTTTACTGTTAATGCACACATGGCTATGACGTCACCGACTAGCCGCTTCATGTATTAGGTGCCGCGTTACAATTTAGTTTATATTCATTGGCTAAATGAATATTTAACATACTTATGTCATTCACAACGTTCTACTAGCGTTTCGTAAAGGTTTTTTTTTCGTAACTGTTAAACAATCCAACTAACTAATGTTCGAATGTTGTGAAAGTTGGACCAAAATAGAATCTTTTGTAACATGGTTTCACAACTATTTCTGTCGATTTCAAATGCGTCGTTCAAAATTCCAGTCATTTAGTTTAGAGTGCTCCAAACATGTCAGAATTTGGGTCAACAGTCGTCTGAACCAGAACTACGTAAACTTGAAAATAGATTATATATTTAGCATCTTAGACAAAAACTAAATTTTATTTGCTTTTATGATCCTTTTTTGTTATAAAAACATCAAGGATGGATTGAAAAATCCTGTACTTATTTTTTAGTACCTGCAACATTAGCGATTCCGAAGAGCTTTACAGCTAATATTCTGTATATTTTATTGAAGTATATCTTACTTTAATGTTTACGAGCAATGATGACATTTTATTTGTGTAGATATAATGTACGATGTTCGTCAGTCGGGTGCGCGAACGCTTATTTTTAGCACATGCGTACCTGAACAAACCAGACGGGCGGTTCGCGTTAACGACACAGGATGGCCTTCAAACCCCATGCCAGAAATGAACCTTTGGTGATAGACGAGGTGTCGCCGATAATAACAGTGTCGTCTGTACATTTTACTTCCGATGCCATCCTTGATGTGCATGTGCTTTAGATGTAATGTCTGCGTGTCGACGACGATCGCAACGCTTTCGTTATATTAACAGGTGATGATTTCTCACGTGCTACTGTGGATATAGCCATCTCATCATGTAGTGCGTCATGGCGGTCTCTCACTCGCACGTCTCTATGGACCGGTGTTTTGTGTGGGCGTCGACAATATTTTCACTATGTAGAGATTTATAAGACGTGGAAAACAGTCAGTGTGTTTTCATAAGGCGCAGCGATCGGCCGTCGCTAACGTCGCATATCGGTTCTCGTCGCGTCGCTGTGGGATGTAAGCAGAGATGAGTCGAAAGCAGGATAGGTTCTCATCGCGGCCGAGAAGTCTCACCTCGCATTATGGCTCCTCACCGAGCATGCTAGGTTCTATGTTTAGTGGACAATACAATCCCTATTCAAACTCTTACAGTTCTAGCACGTATAGAAATTATAACCCCTATACTGCCGGTCTCGGTCGACCTTCTTCGAACCTCGGCATATATGGGGGCACCAGTTCCGGTTATGGTGGGGTGTATTTAAGTGGAGCTACGTTGGGTTCTTTAAATTTAATGACTCCAGTGTTGAAAAAGTTAGACAAGAAGTTACTAGCCAGTCAAAAGAACTTCAAACCTAAGATTGTGCCACCAGTGAAGGTGGCAGAGGCTCAGGTAGAAGTTCCGCTCGAAGCTGAAGCGAACGTTCCTCCAGTAAGGCCGGAAAGGAAGTCGCGGGCGGTGGACAAAAGTAACGGACTCAACAAGGAAAGATCGCGATCGCTTACATCCCTTGACTCAGTGGCGGCGCTCAATTCACGGTCACTCAGCCTCACTTCGCTTGCGTCTGATGGATACTGTGTATGTTTACTTAGTATCGTTCAACCTTGATGATGATTTGTAATTTACTGCAAATTTTTTTATAGATTCAACTATCTCGTAGCCTATATAATTCACTGTTAGATTCGGTTCACGCAAATCTATGATCTTAAACTTTATTTCAGTCATAAACAAGTCAGTTATATATAAAAGCACCTGTATCAAATCTTTTATCTGAAATGTTGCATCGTTTCGTAATTTAATGTAATATCAGGAGCTCAAGGTTGATTTCAGTTCACGAGTTCTAAAATCGAGAACAATATCGTGTGTGCGGCTAAAATCAATGCCGTTCGCACAACATGAAAACAGACATAGCATTTGATTGTACAGAGAAACGAAATAGTCGTTCATTTTGTTACTTCACATTAGTATCATTTCATTATATCTGTAGCTTTATTTACATTATCCATAGCATCTTCTTTTTGCGTATGAGCGTTAGTTAGTTGTCCATTAAATAAAATAAAAGTCACACGTTTTTTTAAAATGCTAATCGACGTATGTTATTTAATCGCGGGAAAATACGGAACAGCAAAAGTTGGTAAAAAATTAAATATGTATATACGTATATACAAATAGGTTTACAATAATTTATCTTAGCATTACGTTAATGAAGGGAGGCCTCTATCTTCAAATTTGAAATGTGACAAATACTTTTTAAAATTGTTTAAATTTTAATGACTATATTAGCAGTAGAAGTGCTTCTTAAAGTTATGAATAAGCTCACAACTACAAGAAGTTTGTGTGTGATAGGTTCAACGGTGATCATAGCTATGCCATGCTTATTTTTCTACCAGATCAGTGTAGGAGTAACTGTATACCCAGAATGCGGGCGGGGTAGAGCAGGCTCACACTTTATTTGATGGTGGTAGCCTTACGACTGCCACCACTTCTGCGCCTACTTCCGCTAGTGGTGTGTCTCGGTTTGAATTTTGTGGTTTTTTGTTGGTTTTTGTGGTTAGGCAGAATACACGGGCCAGGAGGCTAAAAAACTTAGACCTCAGGAGTATCAACACATCCTCTTACGACCCCAAATAGGACTTTATGACCTATCTGACGTTGGATGCGGATGCCCCGGGCCGTAGAGATCACTTAACGTCATTCTTTATAATAATAAAATTGAGACGGCCATTTAACACCAGCCAGACTGCGCGCTTGGTTTGTTATGTTCACGAAACAGAACCTCATGAATAAACACAACGAACTTTATCATTTGCAGTCGGGCAGCGAACGCACCGATGACGGCGAGGAGAAGGACTATAAGGCGATGTACGAGGCGTCACAGAGCGAGGTCCGCCGCCTGCGCTCGCTGCTCACCACCTCCGAGCAGCAGATGCGAGACGCCCGTGCCACCATCACCAGGCTCACGCACGTGGTACGCGAATATCCTTACACAGACACACACTCGCGTGCACACACACAAATGTTTCTTCGTGTTTCGTATACAAATGTGATATATAGGGCGGTTAGTTCGAAACCTTGGAAATATTGTACTTGTACGAAAAAAAGAGCGTTTGTTAACACTTACCAGTCAAGCACTCAATTTGTGCTAAGTGTGTATCGTCTGGCGTTATCATAATGAAAGCCCTTGAAATTAAATTAATTTCTTGCAAATCTTTGGCGTTGCGGTTAAAGCTCGTAAGGAACGATGGCAGTCTAGTTCCACCCGTTTATGTTAATTCAGGTTTCCCATAGTATTTAGAGCATGTCCGGATTTTGACCAAGGCCCTTTTAGCACGTTTCTGTCATTATTCACTTCTCATCACTCGCGATCGATTAGTTCAAAAATGGTACAGTTTCATATTTTAAGTACACATTTTCTTTTAGTTAGCTGTCTGTTTTGTGGTCAAAGTGTAGTTTCGCAGCAATGCCTTAACTGTTAATATGCCAAGCTTACCCCACTTTTTCACAAATAGCATCGACTCTTATCTGTAACAGAGCGACAAGAGCGAATTGCATCTTAATATTAAAATTTCCAGATTGAAAATGCTTGAACCCACTTTGTACACTCTTAATGACGCCGCGATTAGTTCTATTTTTAATTAACAAAATTTTATTGCATTGTATTTTTCGTACTAAATTAAAAAATGATCTAAATTACTTCGTTACATTTGCTCACTTTCTTAGAACGAAATACAATTAAAAAATGGGTTTTATAATTACATTTTATTATATCATTATCATAACCAGCCAGTTACAAACAGTACAACCAAAGCTGAAAAGATATTATATGATGTGAAATACTGGTTGCTGTGTTGAATATTAATTATGTACATAAAAATATGGAATTAGACAGAATAAATACATTCGTTATTTTCAAGTTCATAATCATCACGCGTTAAAAGTGTTAAAATGCGTCAATTTGTAGATTTTTACTTTGTGTAAATGTCAATGCAATAAAATTTGTTTGTTGTGGAGTATTTTTTAAGCTTGATTGGTACCTATTAGCGAATGTGTCAGCTGTCTTCCTTTAAATATACGCTTATTATATTTACGCTCGAGCGTTTGTCTAGTTGCCTGTTTTGCGGGATGAAAAGTGAAAATCTTGTTTAAAATTAAGCGTATTTTACTGCAATAAAGTTATTCCTACTTTTCTTGAAGAGCTCTGAGACGTAATTGTCACGAATGTTTCGTAATAGCCATGCAATAATGATCATATTTTTTTTCGTTATTAATTAATAGGAACTAAGTTTAAGAAGGAAAAAACAAAATGTAGGCATCAACTTATTGAAATACATTTTTTAGCATGTAAAAAATATAGAAATAAAATCGGTGTAAAGCAACGCTGCCCAGCCCTGGCTCTGCTTGTCAGGTTTCGTTGCTGTGCTAATATTTGTTATTCAACTTTCAGTCTTTATATCTAATCTTTCCAATTATTAATCAAACTTTTTTTTTCCTTTCTATGATTAAAAGTATGCAGCAATATTAAATCGTAGTTTCCTCATAGTTGTAACTTTATTCATTCTCTTGTACTTTGTGTATGCTTTTAAATTGCACAGCGAAACCAGCAGTAAGATTTATGTGTGTCTGCCGGTAAATTTAGCAAATTTACGTCAATCGCTGAAGTGTATATTTATCGAGTCCTTTACCAGCATCACGCTTTGTGGATGTGTTTGCCATCTTGCCACCCTGCCAATTCGTTTATTAAACATATCAGAATCCCGTTGAGGCGATATAACGCTACTCACTCTCGATGTTGATGGACAGGTAATTGATATTAGTGCGAGGTCTAGCTCCATATAATGCGACGATTAATAGCCGCAATTTAACTTAGCTGTTGGCTCGCGTGTAACACACGCGATATCCCTGACTTGTTACGCGTTATTTTGAAACGTATGTGTCCCCTATATTAAAACATTTGACTAATCTTCGCCCACTGCTAAATACTAATTACGTATACAGATACTGGTTGACAGATTGGCTCGCGATGTAATTATCTACAACTGTTTAGCTATCTTTGTTTTTGTTTTGTTTTGTAGTTTATATGCAACGTGTAATATTCATAGTGATTGCACATAAACTAGTAAATCGTACACATATACAGTGCCCGACTACTATGGAATGTTTTAATTGTTTCCAGAACCAGAACTCGCTATCTGAAATCGAGAAGAGGGAGAAGAGAGCCATGGAAAGAAAACTGTCCGAGATGGAGGAGGAGCTGAAGGTAGTATTTGTTTATTTCATGTAGAAATCCAACACTTCATACAACACAATACACGATTATATCAATATAAATCTTTTAAAAATTTTCGAATAACATTAATCGTGTATCGGCTTCTATAGTTTTGTTACTAAGTCGGCGGTCATCAAGATGGCGCCACAGTCGCCGCGTCGATGTGATGACGAGTTGTAATGTTGGTGTTCGTTTTGTAGCAATTGCAAAAGCTAAAAGCCGAGAACGAAAGGCTGAAAGCTGAGAACCGCGCGCTAACGCGGGTCGTGAGCAAATTGACCAACTCTGCCGCCAAATAGGTAATTGTGTTGGAATGGGCGTTCGCTCAGTGGCGACATCTGCGCCGTGGTCGGGGATTTTGATGTTCATCTCGATTGTAAAGGAATAGATCATTTGTTTGAACATTCGTGATGATATAGCAAATTGCGGTCAGTCTACACTGGATACATCGAAACTTATTTGCATATAATTATACCACCGAGCATCTTCGGTCTCGTATATATATTTTATCTGTTAGTAAAAGTAACAGCAAAATCTTTGACCACGTCACGTAGCCCTGCCGTTATGATGTATCGGTTCCCACAACATCATCGTAATATATTAACCGAGTGCTATGGCGAGCATGCTTTGATTCGTATCTAACTCCGTGCGGTCACCACTGCACCTTTCGAACATTGGCGTAGTGTGTTTCAGATAAACTTGTTATGCAACACAGGGAACATAATTCGTACGTCTGGTCGTTTTTTTCTTTCTTTCGATAATAGGGTTTTTTACAATTTATAATAAAAAAATACGGATGTTAATTACGTACAAGTAGCCTTCAATCAAGTTTTGTATTTGAATGTTATTTTTGTTGATTATTCTTCTAGCAAACTTGTATCGTATTAAGAAAATCTTTCTTCGAATCACTTTTCTTTTTACTTATCTGTAAAACAAATATAAAGATGGTCTTATTTAGGATTGAATAAGTATTATCTTAATATGTATAGCAATCTATTTGAAACACAGCGTCCGTATAGTGTTGTCTAGCGTGCTGCATGACTGTGCCCATTCTAATATTATACGGAATAAAACATTTTAACGGACATGCATTCTACATGACTTACGAAGTAATCACGAAGTCACTGTAGGATGTAAGTGACGGTCATTATAATCGTTAGTTTTTCATCGACTCATTTCCAGATACATGTCAATTTTTCATTCACCGTCGTTTGTACACACTTGAAATTCTCGAAGTATATTTCTAATTACTTGTCTACACGAAAAAACACTCATAGACCAGTAAGCACGGTACACTCCGGACTTTACTGGATATTACATAATATATGAAGCACGAATAAATTTCTGCTGTTATTTAACAGAGTGTATGTCAATCATTCCTTGATTGATATCCTTGATTAAAGTTAGCGATAGTTAAATTTGTGAGTATACGTTCTGACTGACGAATTTTATATAACATTATGTGTATCAAATAAATAGTTATAGGTGTGTATGTGTAGGTAGAACTATAGAGTACCAACTAAATTTGCCCCCTTTTTTACTGTAATCTTAAATATTTTGAATATTGCCATGATTTTAGATATTTTCCCCTTGTAAATATACTTGTCATTCAGTGTAATAGTTTGTTTGTCGATCAAATTATTTAGGCGGCGGCTAGATCTAGAGTAGTTTCGTTACACGACGTTTTATTATAAAAATCGACGTTTATACTATTCCACTATAATAATGAAACGTTGAAATGAAAAAGTTGAAATAAAGTAAAATAGGTATTTACATAACATGGTTTCTCAGTGAACGTAATTTGATCGACTAACAGCCGTTTATTCACTTTGCTGTTATTGAGTCAATATTTCTTTTTATCCTGGTATGTGTTTGTGTTTTGAAATAAGTTTAAATAATTTATTTGCAACGAACCTGACCTACCTAGAACTCATCGGATCGATAGATGTTTGTTACTTTATCTTAGAAATGAAAATTACTCTTTACTAATTTATCAAAATGAAAAAGAAAAAGCTATAATATTTACCCGTATTTGAAAAGAATGCTTAAGTTCTTGTACATTTGAAGGATTCAACTGTATACTTTGGTTGAGATCATTACTTATAAGCGAACATAAATTTACTGATCGATATTTCAGTATCACCAAGCGCTGCAGGCGGAGAACCAACGGTTGAAAGACGAGAACGGAGCGTTAATCAGAGTGATCAGCAAACTGTCCAAGTGAGCGCCGGTCCGTGGATCCAGAATCACTGTGTGAGAGCAGATAGCTCTATACACTCGTTTCCTACGCAACAAAACTTATATATATAGTTTGTACATAATCATCGGAAACCTTGAACCAATATAATATGTAGTTATGAGTTTTCACTATCGTAAACATCAATATATTCCGATGAACGGTCGATTTGTCAATCCTTATCCAATACAATACTAAACCGACCTTGCTTGCATTCGATCGGTGATTGGCCGTTTCGTAGTGACTAAAGTCTATATAATATTGTTCCCAAGGTGTCCTTTGTGTTGATATTTTAATGTATTCCTAAATGTCGTAAGTGTAAAGTAGGTTAGACTTATAACTATGAGTATAAAAATCTTTTTGTTTGGAGGGTTTGACGTCCGCCGTTACAATTTTTTTTAGTTATATCTCGAATTGATTAATATATATTCATATTGTGTTTCATGTGATATAATGATATTTTACAAAACAGTAAAATTCATGAGCTTTACATTTTTATTGATAATGAATTATAATTGTAATTAATTAGATAAAAATTAAATTCAGAGACCACTAAAGTTATTACACAGAAATGCGACAAACAGAGGTCAGTAAAGTTGTTTGTAATTTTTTTTAATGAAATGGTATTATTTATTACGCGAACAACAACTGTTTAATATTATAAAGAAAGCTTTTTAGTCTCAAAAAGTGTAATTTCGATAAAAACAGACATTTTACTGTACTTGAGATTGTTAAACTTTGTGGAGCATAATTCTTAACTGCCTTGGCGTCAAATGATCTTCAAAATGTAGCAATGTATAAATTTGTAGCCTTTTTTAATTTAGCAGTTTTAAAATTTTTGTTCTTAAAAGTTTTATTTATTTCCAGAGTTAAGAGTTTAAGAGTTATACAAAATAAATATGATCATTGATTTATTTTCTTTGTTTATTTTATTTTATCCTTTTTTTAATTTTATTTTTTTACGTGTCCGGCATTGTTGAACAGTGTCTTAGCTAAGCTTAGTATTTTAATTTTTAACGGGACTTAATGACTGGTTTTGTGCCTTTTAACTTCTATCTTACAACATATAATTGACACTTCCGCTTCGACATGCGCTCAGGTGATTATTTTATGCGAAATAAAACTACGAACTTTAAGGAAGTATATGTCTTAGGAAGGTAGTTAGTTACTATTTTAGACGAGACCTTTACACAGTATATATCTTATCTTTTTAAAATAAGCCTAATTAAATATACATAGGCACATGATTAGATAGAATGTAAAGTACTTCCTTTTGAGAATTTATTCATATAGGGAAAAAAACTTGTATTATGACATGCAGCGGGAGGGAGACAATAGGCAGATTTTACTTTTCATAAAATCGTATATTTATTTATTGCAGGCGTAGGTACTATTTAGACAATACCTTCGTATCTACATACTCTTCATACATACGAAGTGAGTATCAAAGTATCGTTTTAAGGGGGTGAATTGAAAGAAATGTGAGAAAGCTTCAAGTGACGTTCTGTATTTTTGTGATCGGGATTTATCTCGTTTTAGCAAAATTTTACGTGGTATTCACGTCTGTGCCCAGAAAGGGGGCAATAATACGTTCATGATGATTTTATATTAAAGCTTTATAAATTCTATTTGGAAAATTAGGGATAGTTATTAAAATCGGTGTTTAAAAATAGCTTCCATCTGTGGGGAGTCTTAATTAAAATACCGAATTGACAGACGAATATGATCGGTCTGCGTTGAGAGAATAGACAATAATATTATATTATTCCATCATAAACGTCACTGCCAGTGTTGAATAAGATTTTTTTTGTTCAGTATTGAATACAAGTAATTTATTTTTTTATACTATCATTAATATGTAACGGAGGCGTGTCTACATTGAAGATATTTTATATGTTTGTTTGCATAGGAATTTCACAGGATCGGTACAATAGAACCTGAGATACAGATTGAGCTCTTTGTAGCATACCCTGTTTTGTATTCGGGTGGTCAACTAAAATGGATTAATCGTTTTTTCTAGTTGTTAATAAAAATATTGATAGGTATCCCTTAAAAATAGGTTAGGTAGGTTTTGAACAAATCTTTATTGTCGAAACGTAGTTTGAGTACCTACCACGGAATTCAAATATTATGTAAATAGTTTCGCGGTTTAAAAACGGAATTTATTATAAAATTTACGTATAACTAATACTCATAAGCAGCGAAATAATTGCAACAATGTATGAATATAATTAATAAATATGATACACTTCTATATTACTGCCAGGTTAGGTACATTACTGAATGCGTTCGGCAAATTTGGTATAGTACGCGCCGCGTAAAAAGCTTATGGACGATTAGCAACGATTTATCGCTCAGTTTGGTGGTGAGAGGTGCAGGTGACGTGGGAAGTACCTATGGCTTGTCCGTTTCTCGCGCATTTGTCCTTTGTTTTTTGTCTTCGTTCACTCTTAAAGTAGGACCACAGACTTAAAACACGTGAAAACTGTTTATATTTATTTATTTTACACATCCATTTGTCTGCTAAACTATTTTTTACTCAATAGAAAATGTGTTTCTCATGAGACCCAGGACGATGCATACGATGTCGTAGCACTCTTATATTTTTAAGGTCACTAAATTCCCGTCTTTAAAAATATGTATTTTTAAGTGTATGTAAGTAAAGTTCAAAAGTCATTTTTGACTACTCCAAAAATTCTATTTTTAATGTATTCATCGTTCAGCATTAAATTTCGGTATATTATCATATGAAACGCAATTTTTTTAGTAGGTAAACTAAAAATAAAGTAAAACACTAAATTGTAATAGACACTTTCGTGCGCGACTGTATCCGTACCATCAGATGTCATCTTTTACGTGGCGCGAGGTATAAAACTGAATTCGTCAACGCAATAATGGATTTGGCCGCCAACGCATTGGTGGCACCATGCATGTCGTGTCTGTAGGCGGGGGCGACTATCCGCCTTGTAGGTTATTAAAATTTAAAAAAGAATCAATCGACATTCCGTTGTCACATAAACCATGTTCATAAACGAAATTCAATGAAAAACGTGAGAACGCTGTACCCATAGCAATTTATCTACAACTAAGATTATTCTGAAAATCAAAAGTCAATGACGTAGGACAATGACGTAATCAGTATTCGATCGGCACATTCGGTCATCAAACTTATGTAAACAAATATATACTTTAGAATATAAACTGTATGTGACTGAATATGCAAATCATGTCTAAAAATTATTATTAATTAATGAAGTACTAATTTCCTGTTGGTAATATGGACAACCATAACTATTTTTTTTTTTTAAGATGAGTTCTAACTAAAACGGGGCTTAGAAATAAAATGTATCATGCGCCAATACGCCATGACTAAAAATCTGTCATAATTTAACAACAAACACAAACGTAATAAATTTCACTCAGTAGCTAATAAGCATTTATCTATTATGTCTACGATTAGTTATCATTAAGCATATACTAATTAAAGGAGTAGCTGTGTGTCTAAGATGAACAAAGGAATCTATGTACTTATTTCGAAATTATAAAAAAAGTTAGGTGGTAGAAAATATATTTATTAGAAACAGTTAGTACCTAGCTACTACATCTGTTTCAATACTAAAGACCTCAGACCAATTAGTTGTCATATTAGTAGCTTCAGACATTTTTATTTTTAAGCGTATGATATGGCAATTAATTCTTTACACAATGTTCGTTAGTTACTCAATTAAGTATTTTTGGAATTGTAAATCTGTTTATATTTCGCATATCAAAATATTATTGAGTTTAAATTATATCCTACCTACTATGTTTATGAATGTACTTGTTATTTAGTAAGTATTATAATCGTCTAAGTGTAACACAATCTTAAATTAATAATGTTAATACTTAGGTATATAAATGTTCATGACGGATACTGTTAAATGTAATCTATAGTATTTTAAACTGTAACGGGCCCTGTATATCGGAGGTATTTTTGAAAAACTGACTGAAACCGATTAGATATTTAGAGGTCTTTGAAAACAATTTTTTTTTAGACTTAATGTCTTCTTGTATGTTTGTTAATGCTGACGCCAATCACGCCAAAAGTAGATTCGAATGGGCCTAAGTTAAAATGGTAAGTTAAAATTGTTTTTTACAGCTATAAGGCGACGAGATATATCTTGAAATTCATTTAATTTTGCCGTAAACTTTGTTAGACACTTATATTGTGTGGAAAATTATTATTACTTATAATTTTCTTTCCAGTTTTAAAATAAAACTCGATGTTTTATCTGGTTTTACCCAGTACGATTATACCCTAGATCAATTTTTTGCAAACCGCGGCTCGCGAGCTCTTTGGTTCCTCGGCTGCGGCTATCCCACGAAATATTTAGTGCAGGCACGGAATACTACTTGTTGTCTTGTCTTGCAAGTAAAAATGGATCTTTGAATACATTTCGATTGAGTATCGTCTATTTTTGGCTCTTTTGGACGACAAGGTCGCCGACTACTGCCGTAGATCATCGTACTGGTAATAAGCTTTCAGATTAATTCAGAGCAATATATTTTAAAAACCCATCCCAAAATGTCGCGCCGGATTATTTTTATCAGTTAGTAAATGCTTTATACGACGGGTAGCGAATTAGAAAATGGTGTAGGTAGAAGTTATTAAAATGAATTATTATTGGTATGCTTTTACAAATACTTACTTTACTAGTACATACTTACTAACTACTATTGCATTGTTGAGTGTTTTCGTATACTATCTTGTGGATTTGCCTACCATTCAATGGCTGTTTAATGCATTTAAATATAATTACAATACTTCTGAACTCCTTATGTAAGTAATTTGTAAGACTTGTTTCATTAGAAAATGTAAGCAACTTTATATCTCTTTCTAGGTGTTTAGACGTAATGTAAGTATTAAAGAAACATTTGCAAATAAAAATTAAAGCTACATTAATGGCCGGTTACAAGTATTTCTCTTCCTTAATAGATATAATTATGAGAACATGTTGGAATAATTAACATGTTTATGCAAAATGCCGTAGGTATGATGACTTTCGGAATCCATCTATCTTATGTACTTTACCTTACCTTAACAATACTTTACTGTAACCTCGCCAGACCGTTTCTTTTCATAAAAGACCCTGACTAATGAAAAATATATAAGTTTTATTTAAACATTAAGCCTACCGTAGATGGAAAACTTTGCTTTAAAAATATACGTATTATTATTTAGTACATTTTTAAAATTAGTATCCGTCTGTAGTTTGGATAATTTACGTTCTAATGTACTATTTCTAGCACTATTTAAATAAGTCAGTCAACTTCCAATCTTAATATATACTTCCATACATAATGTATTCTTCCATTTACCAATAACATATATAGACATAAAAGTATTTGTTCTGTTTAAATTAAAAACGTCATATTGTTAAAAATATCTAAGTTGGGTGCTTACTAGCTCCAACAGTAGTAGTAGCCCTTATCAAATTCTTTATAAAAGTTATTTTTATTCTTCCGTCCTAGCAACTAGCTAGCTAGCTTTTTTCGGAATAATAATTGAGAGTCTCTTTTCACATTTTATTAACTAAAAATGGGAACAATGTCTAATTTAGCCTAAAGTTTAAGAAGATTTATTATATTATGCTTTTAGCCAAACATTCAAGGGACTTTCAAATTGAGGGTTTTTTGTGTACTTAGTATAAAATATTTCTTTCTTTCTAGTAACTGTTATTAAAGAATAATAGGAAATATAATTCTAACATTTTCTACAAACGATATGTTACTACATCGTGAAACTCCAAACGTGGTCCATACTTAACAGCCACGTTATTCCAGTGATTTGTAAAAGTGATATACAAGTCAGCCATTTTTTTAGCCATATGCATTGTCTTCCTTTACGAGTAAACACAAAATCTACCATAGATACATGCAAGCGGGGTATTCCCAGAGGCACGCACTGTGGCAAACTTGATACAAGATCATAAATCTTCCCTTAGGTAGCTTTTAAATCTTAACTCTGTTCGTTCCAGATAGCAGTACAGAAAACCTGGGGTAAATGTTCAAAGTAGCTACCAGACTATAGCTACCTACTTTGTATAAAAAAATCCATATCTGTAGACAAACGGACAGATATTTACAGTCATCTAATGGTGTATTATGCATCTTTTGTAATTAATATTGAATGGTTTAATCGAAACGTAAGAGATTAGGTTCTAAAACGTCTGCTTTGACGACGGAGGTTGATAGGATTTAAACCTTATCTCGAAAGTTTGGAAAAGCTCTAATTTTTAACTATACTATCTGTACCTGTGTTTCAATATTAAATATCTAATCTATTCCATAGTTTGTATCTCATACAAATTTAGAAAAATGTACTCACGTTATATTTACTACTTAAATTAATCTATATGCATGCTTCGTTTACAGTAACGATATAGAATTTGCTATTTCCGGATGTAGTAAATCCATGTTTCTAGCACAAAATTATGAATGTTTTATCGTATAACATATTATAATTGTCGTTGTCTATGTAATGTCCATTTTGTACAATAAAA
Source organism: Doberes anticus (assembly GCA_018250115.1). NCBI lineage: Eukaryota > Metazoa > Arthropoda > Insecta > Lepidoptera > Hesperiidae > Doberes > Doberes anticus. The sequence goes on along the minus strand of DWKW01000083.1, from coordinate 3,872 downwards.
GTGTTATCAAATCCCAGTGTAGTTAATTATTTACATCCAATTGAAAAACTTCATTTTGTCATTTACATTTATTTAACGAACACATTTAAAGGTAGTTTACATGGGTAGGTACAAATAATTAATTATAAGAAATATATAACAAACAATAATGATCGTTATCTTTGTATTTTAATTGAAGTAGAAAAAACGAACACTTATTTTTATCATCACATAACAAATTAATTCTATGATCAATCCCTTAATCTATGGTCCTTTGATGCTAACAGTTGCGAACCTATGGGGAAAATATTTTCCCATACTGTAACATATTTATACACTTAATAGATTATGTTATTAAAATTGAAATGTCTGTCGAATGATTTTGAAAGCACTGCTTTTTTATCAGCATACGCCTATGTATACTACATCAAAACTTCCAGTAGCATTTTTTCTTTGTCTGTCTTTCTGTTTGTCCTTGCTTATATATATCGGCTGAATCGATTAAAGCGTGAAAAACAAAGAATTTACAGTTATCAAAAGAGTAATATGACTAAACAAATTTATAAAATTAAGCCCCTAAGGGTGTTAAATAGGGAACGAAAGACTATATAGATTTTAACTGATTTACCTGAAATACATGCAGCATTCGTATTCTAGAATACAATTTATTGAATACGTTTTTCGAAATTCATCACATAACTGTGAAAAAATGCGAAGAATGTTGGTACGGGGATACGACGTTCGTTTACATAAATAATATTCACTAACATAACTAATATTTCACTTGAAATTTACCACAGAAACTGTTTATTAGCATTTCTCGAAATTCATCCCGGCTATAAAATAGTCACTGAATAATGATTTTATTTTTATATAATTTATTTTAATTATCGATTTACTTAAAATTTTACTGCTATGTTCTTTATAAAATGGTGGCAATTTTTAAATATGTTTTACAAAAATTAACCCTTGCGTAAGTTAAAGGGGGGCTTAAAACTTATATGAAAGTCCTATGTTTTTTTAACTTAAATATTAAAGTTTTAAACAACAATACAAGTATAAGCATTTCTTGAAAACACATTCAAATATGTGGAATAAGGAATGAAAGCTGAAATTAGCAAATTTTATGTAATATCATTTTTTGCTTGAAAATTAATAATATTATAAACATATACCATATTATTGAAGCGTTTAAACTTTTAAAACAACCGCCTATTATGATTATTAAATATGACACGGGATTCCAAAATTGGCCCTAAAAGAGCTATTTCAAATCGGCACCGTAACGGTTACCGCTTTTTATCAGGTGGTCCATCAGCCTGCTTGCATAGTTATAAATAATGTAATATAAAAAATAATTTACGTAGGTACATATAAACAAACATTTGCTCGTAGGAAAACAGATTTCTTTTTTCTTTACTCAAGACGTAGCTAGAATTAGAAGTGTACGTAGGTAACCCTAAGAAAGAAGCCATGACAACGAATTTATTTAGTTTTGTGTTGTTTAGTATTTTAGTTTTTCTGTTAAAAGAAGAAAAATGTGTTGGACTTTTTTTTCTCACTGGGTGCTTTCAAAACTTTTCAGTATTTTAGAGAACCTACTGTGTATTACATAAAAATATAAATATCTTTAATTGTATTAAATTTTTTGTTTATAATTTTCTACTTCCAATCTTTTGCATTGATACAATTTACGACAAAATTCGATTATAATTAAGAATTAGTATGCATAATAGTCTACACGTTTACTTATATTATTATTTAACTTTACAGATTATAGTGTAGTTTCTAGGCAGAAAGTATACAATAAGTAATATTGACTACATTTGGGAACAGTTTATGTAACGTCTATACTAGAAAACTTCAAAAGCATCAATTACTTAATGACGCAGGGACTTAATTAGGGAGTTAAATCTAAACATTATTTGCCTCAATATTTACAAGGTCAAAGATAATTTTAACGACTCCCTAAATGTACCTGTAGATAAATATATAGGGTAAAATATAATAAAAGCTTTTCTTAATTACAGAAATTCTTACAAGCAATAGCGATATTATTTTGGCATCAATGTTGTTACTTTTCCTAGCAATACTTTTATTCAACATAATAAATACTACTTATTTATTTAAATCTAAAAGGATAGGTTCATATTATCATATTATTTAACTTATAATTATGTTATAAATTCCAAATACAATTTGTAAGATTGCACTTAAAAACAAAAAAAACATACATTTACGGTGTTGAAATAATGGTACCTACCTCGTGCTGGTAAAATGATTTTACGAGCCAAGTCTCCGTAACAAAATAGCTAGTAATTTTTAACATGGATAAGTATTTTACAAAAAATAAATCTCATATTTAATTTTAAGAGTTACCTAAGTCTTAACTTAAGGCAGTAAAACAATTATTAAAAACAAAGTTTTATCATTATGCGTACTGCAGTTATAAACTAGCATAAATATAAAGACATATTTCATACAATTTCCAAATCTTTTTACATCTTTGGTTCAATACCTAGTGAGGGTTGGTTTCGAACTCGAACACAATTTTTTAAAATTTGCAATCATTGACTCTTTTTTGATTAGTTTACGAACTTGTTTCGTATATTTCATTCCTGAGAGTCTTTGCCCACTACACCTACCCCTAGACTACGAAAATAGGACCATATTTAGGAATTTATATCATCTCTTAAGGGCAGGAAGAAGGTAATTGGGAGCCTATTAGTCTTTAATCCAAGTGTTTTTTGTAGTTATGTGCTTACGGTACATTCAAAGCAAATTTTACGATCTTCTGAAAATTGGTTACCTTTCACATCAACTGTCCACTCTTTTAATTTCTAAAAGAATCCTCTAACATTGACGCTGTTCATCTTTGGAATTCATTATATGTCAAAAGGAGAGTGAGTGGTCGGGGTTCAAATTCCGGCACGCACCCTTAAATAGAGATTTTTTTTTTTTTATAGATGTTTCTAAAGTATGTGCGCATTGTAAATTAATTATCACTCGCTTAAACGGTGATGGAAAACATCGTGAGGAAACCTACATGTCAGAGTTTTCTGAGAGCATTTTGTACAAAAAATTGTTTTTTTCATCTACGGTACCGTTATATACGATCATAATATGGTAATGGACCGGCGTAATGGGCAGAGAGCCTAACACTTATATATATTGTCCCTTAATCAGACGTAATAGTTAAAAAATAGGCAATTATTTTTCGTAATGCATTGGCCAGTCAATCATACGTTCATTTTCAGCGCTCAAATTATTTTATGGTTACTAACAATTTAAAAATTTTGTTGCAATATTCGCTAAATATTTTAATTCTTTATTATAACATGTCATCGTGCAAATATTAATGATATCTGAACAACAAAATTGAAACGAACCAATAAGTAGAGTATTTTAGTCCGATATAAAGTCCTACAACGCACATATCTGTATCGATTGTGACGCAGGACCTTCGTGGGTCCATCTGGTTACCTATTTTCACCACTGATTTTCATCTAACGTACCTCCACTTTTAGTTATAAATCACTAATGGGCAATTGAATTGTCTGGTATTTGTCGATGGTTTCAACGGACGGCAACACCGTTGATGGTGACGACGGCACTCGGTCCCGTCGGTTCAGGTTCATACGCGGAGTCAGAGTCGCTGCGGCGGCCGTACGCCACGTTGTCAGCTATCCGCTCGCTGTAAGGCGAGTCGTACACATTGTCCGTCACGTGGTCGTAGATATGCCTCCCGTTGGTGTCGTGCAGCGTGGCGTAACTCATCACCGCCGCGTTCTGGTCTTCCTTTCTCTCCGCACCTTCCACATTTTCGGTATTCTTAACCGGTGTCGCTTTTCGACTGCAAATATAACGATAAATTAACGTAAACATAACATCTG